>JARWKJ010000017.1:26606451-26850199 GCA_029959095.1 Rhinichthys osculus
ATTGAAACCTAGGAACCTGTATTAGATTAAAATGTGCATACTTTGGTAATTTAACAACTTATTTAAAATAATATCAACTATTATTCGCTATTTTATGTTTTATTTATCTATGTAAGGCAGTATTTCATGGTGTATTAGAATAAAATACGTAATAATTTAGAATCTTATTTCATATAATATCAACTATTATTCACTATTTTATTTATCGGTGTATAAGAAAGTATATTGTGCGTATTATATTAAAATGATTATATACCTGATAATTAGCATCTTATTTCAAATAGTACAAACTATTTTCACTATTTTATGTTTTATTTAACTTTGTAAAACCATATATTGTGGATAATTTAACCTCTTATTATATATTATATAACCATAATAATGTGAACTATAATTCATTACTATTATATAACTAATATTATATAACTATTATTCATCACTATTATTTATCTGTGTAAGCCAGTATTTTGTGGTGTATTAGATTAAAATACTTGATAATTTAACTTTATTTCATATAATATCAGCTATTATTCACTATTTTATTTATTGGTGTAAAACAGCATATTGTGATGTATTATATTGTGTTGTATTTGATTAAAATACATGATAATTTAACATCTTATTTCACATAATATCCCCTATTATTCAAAATGTTATATGTTTTATTAAACTGCGTAAGACCCTATACCACTGATGTATAGATTAAAATGCTTATAGTCAATTCGACATATTGTTTCAAATAATGAACTGTTATTCACTGTTTTATTTAAGACAGTATATTGGGGTGTATTTGATTAAAATGCTTATAGTCAATTCAATATCTTACTTCATTTAATAACTAATTCATGTGTTTTATTCGAGCACAGTGCTTTTCATTTCTTAAAACTGTTTGGGATATTTCATCTGCTCAGAAAGACTTAAGAATCCGCAACAATATTCAGACGCATAAAGAATACCTAATTAAGTTCAGCACATGTTAAAACTTCCTTTAAATGTGTAATAAAATTAATCACTATTTATGTGCTTTATTCAAGCACAATGCTATTTCTTTAAACTCATTTTTGTGACATTTCATCTGATCAGAAAGGTTTAAGAGTCTGTGACTAACCAGATAGACGCATAAATACCTCCTCATTAATTTCCAGAGTTGTTTTAAAACTTTGCTTTAAAATATATAATGAAGTTTTATTTTATAAGCTTTTATTTGTCATCAATGCTATTTCTTTAAACTCATTTTGTTTCATTCTCCTCAGCAGACAATATGGATGATGCAGTGCCGGCTGACAATCCGTGTCAGACCTCTTCATGTTCATAATTTCGGCGTTCTGTGAACATTATCCTGATATAATAAAAACTTTCCCTGAAAACATTCCTCTCAGTCACACCAAGCAAATTGCCCCGTCATAAACACACACACACACACACAAACACACACACAAACACACAGCCATAAACTCCGGAAACACATGGTCGGGGTGAAAAGTTCACATACCATCTGGTGGTCGTAAAACCCCCATCCCTGCTACACATCCTGTCATAAATATTTCATAATCATAAATCATAACCTGTCATAAAAATCATATTTAGGGCCATAAATCATTTTTGACACAAGCTCCCTCATAAATACTACTAGGCTCCACAACTCCGGGCTGGTGTGCCATATCGTGCCGTTCGCTTGAGACATGCGGCAAAGAAAATCAAGATCACCGACACTCTCTCCTCCTTGATTTTGCATAACACCAGATGCAAAATCTTTACTGGAGGGAATGCGTGAAGTCTGGCTCTTGGACAGAGCGATGTCAGAGCGCAGACAGTGAGAGAGAAAAGAAGAGCGGGCAGTGCATGTTCTCGCTCTTCGTGAACAGATCCACCTCCGCCCTCCTGAAGCGGTCACAAATCATCCGAACCGAACAGGGATTAAGCCTCCACTCCCTGTGAGGAATTATATTCCTTATTTATCTTATTTATTTACTTATTAAATAAACTTATTTATAAACATTTAAATTTATATGAATCCCATGTCAAAGGATGTCACAGGACAATTTTAAATGAATGTGAAGATCATTTGCTGCTTAAAACCTTATTTATTGGAAGGATTTATCTTAAGGCCCTTTTTATTTGTAGAATTTATTTCACTATATTATGTCGTTGCCTCCTAACCATATTCTTGTAGTTTAACAAAAAAAAAACAAAAAAAAAACAATCCGCCATCAAGTGGCAGTGACACTAATATTTGATTGTGTTCAGTACTTGCTCTGATGAAAATCGCTGAGCCAGATGGGTGTGTAGTGGTAAGGGGCACGATTGGGACCATCCTGTCAATTTTGGGAAATATGGTCTCTGACACCCTTTGGTGCTTGGACTTTTGACACCCTTACACTTCGGTGCTTGGACACCTGATTATATTTAAATTGGTCACTGAATAATTTAATTCATTGCATTCATAACTTGACATTGTTTTTATTGTAAAATAGAAGCAGGATGCTGCCTAGCAACACTTGACACTTATACTTACAGTTATCTTAGACATCCATCTCATGAACATGAGCAAAGCACTGGCAGCATTCAGCTGGGAATTAGTGTGAGTGAAAATGTCACTGCAAAAGCTCTTGTGTTATCATCTCATATGGACACTGGCTGCATTCCTTGTAGCAGAAAGTGGTAAGTAACAGCGGTATTGAAGTAATGTAATTATATCAACAATAATTGCATTATTATTGTTGTAAGTGTTATTAGTAGTTGTAGTAGTAGTAGTAGTGCAACATTATCGTAAGAAGGGTGACTCGTTCTTATGGTGATGAACCTTCTAAGGGAAATATTACTTGACAAGTACTTTTTATAAAGACAACTCTGTACTGCAACTGACTGATTGCATACAAGTTCTTCTGTTTCTTTCTTCTTGACATTTATCTGACAGTTTGTTCTCTGTGTTCATTCTTTTCAGCTAATGTATATTACCGATACCGTATGTCAAGATGCATCTACAGCTCCTCTAATATCAGTGACATGGTGTATTTTAACAACTATTATTTCAATAAATATCTATTCATACAGTTTGACAGCACTCTGGGGAGATTTATGGGGTTTAATGAGTATGGAATGAAACTTGCGGAGTCCTGGAACAGTGGCCCTTTAGTGAAGAAAGAAGGAGCTATTGTGGACTGGTTCTGCAAAGGTAATGCTCAATTGTTTGACTCCGCTATCTGTACGAAATCAGGTAAGTGGCACAAGACTCTTCTCTCATTTTTCTCTCATGTAGAGCATGTATATATAATATATATATATATATATACAGTATATATATATATATATATATATATATATATATATACTGTACACACCTATTATAGACACTGCTCTTCTTAATACAGTGAAACCGAAGGTTAAGCTCAGTTCAGTGACGCGGGCTGGTGGCAGACATCCAGCTGTACTGATGTGCAGCGCATATGAATTTTATCCTCCACACATTAAAGTGTCCTGGCTGAGAGATGGTAAACTGGTGACCTCTGAAGTGACCTCCACAATGGAGATGGCTGATGGAGACTGGTACTACCAGATTCACTCTGAGCTGGAATACACTCCTAAATCTGGAGAGAAGATCTCCTGTATGGTGGAGCACGCCAGCTTCAATAAACCCATGATTTATGACTGGGGTAAGAGGAGATACTTATGTATTGTCATTTTAGTAATATGTTTGTGGGCAGCATCATTTAACACACTAGTGTACCGGACAGATCCGTCTCTCCCAGAGTCTGAGAGGATTAAAATTGCTATTGGATCCTCTGGTTTGGTGCTGGGAATCATCATAGCAGCTGCTGGACTCATTTACTACAAGAAGAAATCAACAGGTTAGTTAAAATGATCTAGAATAAATCAGTTTGATATTAGTCTTTTTACGTCATCCCTGTATACATGCATTGTAATGTTTTTTTTTGTTGTTGTTGTTGTTTTTTGACAGGAAGGGTCCTAGTACCTCATTGATGATGGTAGATTTCTCTATAAACGCTAACGTGTGCAACATGATTAATAAGTATACATATTTCAGGTCCTCATTCTGACAATTATAATACACAATCTTATTTCCACAAACCTTTAGTTGATGATCCTTTACCTTTAGTTTCTAAAATTTAAAACAAGGAAAACAACAATGATATAAATAAAGCATAAAATCTATAGAGAAATATAAAATGTAGAGATGATAGAGATAATTGTTCTTGCTGAGTTTGTCTCTATTTGTACACAATAATGTACTAGCAAAGAGTTTGTGAAACTAAAATATAAGTTTTAGTTTCAAACTTTGTTGCTGTGCTGAATACATTAAAAACAACAAAAGCATTACTGATGAGAATTTTTTTAACTCTTCTTTCTTTGCTTTAAGAAAACTGATTAGAAGTGAATGTGTAAATTTGCATTTAATTTGTCTTATAGGAAATTGTCCCCTATGTCCCTAATGAGGCTGACTTTAAAAATGTTGAGAGAAACATTTTCTTGACTTTGATGTTCTAAATGCACATTTCTGCCATTTTTTTCTTTACAAATGGTTTTAAGCAAACTAATATTGATTTAGATTTGTAATAATTATTAAAAACTTAGCTGTCATCCATTGACATTCTGATATTTTCTCTGTTCTGAACAGAAAAGTACACAAAGAAAAAATAGCTATAAGGAACAGAAGTTAAAGGATAGATGACAGAATTTGTTGGCCAGTTAGAGGTTAACTGCAAAAATAATTTAAAAAAAAATTCCCACTGAAATGAGCCTTCATTTCATTAGCTCATACATAATTATTTTTATTTTTTTGTAAATGTGTCAAAAGCGCTATTCAGTGAAAATGTTGAAACGTGTGAAACTTTTTTAATACTGTTAAATGTTCCATGTGTACCAGTTCACAGGTGGATGAGTCCCATGGCGATGGTGTCCTGTGGACAGAAAAACAGTGTCCTGTCCTGTACACTGTTACCAGTTTATCCATCTAGCATGAACTGGTGCTTATTATGAAATAATGAAATATTTCCCCATATTATGAAAAGTTGAACATTAAGGTATATCCTCATCAAGATGACAGTAACTTTCACACGATTAAAGGACCTTCCATGAGCCTGAGCCTCCATGACCTCCGTGAGGTTTTGTGAGGAAGTATCACAAACCTAAATTTCCAGTGCAGGTTTGGTTGTGTTTGTGGTATTTTATCTCTGGTATTTTAAAACTGGTTTACCTTGATTGTTGTAAACATGCAATCAAGTTCTTTTATAGGTGCACTGGTGCTTGTAGTCATGAGGAAGTTTTGGGGGAACTATGGGGAAGTTTTAATCAGATTTGAACAATCTTTCTTATTGTTTCATAATACACGAACAAATATAGGCCCCTTTCACAGACTGGACATCGCTCTCTTTCCATACAGATTACATAAACAGAGAATATTTGTTTTGAATGAGATCATTTAAATGTAGACACTTAAATGTTATAGATATATTGCTCATGTCTGTGTGACAAGTATTCACTGAGGTTTGTTTCATTTTTGTGATGCACTCCACAAAAAAGTTCACAGAGACTGAGATGTCAGAAAGCACACCCTGTTTCTTTTCTTTATTCTACAAAAGCACAATGTTTTGTTTTGATTGTAAGTTGACACAAGTAAAAGTGTACCAATAGAATGATTGTTTTTATCTATATGACCATAAATGACTTATATACATGACTTAGTATTTTAAATCGATTTTTTCTGCTATGCGAAAAAATACACAACAATCCACTGATGTGTTTGTTGACCCCAGAGGATTAAACAAAGTTTTACATGCTTGTTCAATGAACCTTACAGTAACTTTACCTTGCAGGGGCAAACCATGTGTCACCAAATTTGTTTAGTCTCAGTTGTTGAACTTTTTATATTAATACATATAAAAATAGTTGAATTTGAGATGACATTTCTTTTTTTGCTGAGTTTATATTACTGAATATAATATTTAATGTATCTGTTGGGCCTGATCATGCCAAAAGACAGCAGATTTGCTGGTATCACATTGTCCTGTACATCGGTAACCAGGACCACAACTGATTTTTTTTTTTTTTTGATCACCGTTTTTTTTGTTTTTGTTTTTTAAAGTTTTATAACAAACAATCTCTATGCTCTATATTAATGTCTAGACAATTTTAAAAGGGGACAGTCGGGTAAGATGAGCCATAGTATAAACAATCTTAACACAACAACATCAGCAATTCATACCAGCGTCAAAATAAAAAAAATAAAAAATAAAATATTGCATGAGGTTGTGCAAAAACATTCAACTCAAAGCTACTGCCGTGATTCATAACCATCCCAGCCAGCAATGACATGTGGGGCCCATATGAGGGCTTGATGGACGGCAAATGTGGGCCCCATTATGGGCTTGCACCCGGAATCCACATTGGGGCAAGCTGTGGAAGCCCAGACGTACTAAAAGTGGGACCTGTAAGGGTACTGCATGGGTCTTAATTGGGCAATTCATGTCAGACCCATTTGGGCCCCACCTGCCCAAATGGGTCTTAAGTGGGCTTGCACCCGGGATCCAACCATGGTTACCCAGATGGGCTTTAAATGGGCTCTGTAAGAGTCTTATGTGGGATCTTAACCGGGCAATTAATGACAGACCCATTTGGGCCCCACCTGCTTAAAGGGCATTTAAAATAGGCTTGTACCCAGGATCCACACAGGGGGCCAGCCGTGGATGCCCAGATGGGTTTTAAGTGGGACCTGTAAGGGTCTTATGTGGTTCTTAACTGGGTAATTAATGTCAGACCCATTTGGGCCCCACCTACCTAAAGGGGTTTAAAGTGGGCTTGCACCAGGATTCAACCGTGAATGCCCCTATGGGCTTAAAGTGGGCTCTGTAAGGATCTTATGTGGGTCCTAACTGGGCATTTCATGCAAGGCCTATCTAAGCCCAACCATGCCAAATATTTTAAGGAAACAATCTAAGAAAAACTAAAATCGAAGAATGAATATAAGTCCAAGATAAATACAAGACACTTGACGCTTTGAACTGCAAGAAATATATTGTTTAATTGAACAACAAAAACAATTTAAATGTCACAACAGTAGATCTCTGAAAAAAAAATCTTTGAAAAAAATAAAATAAAAAATCTCTCCAAAAAATACATTAAAGGAGTAGTTCACTTTTAAAAAAACTTTTGCTGATCATTTACACACCCCCATGTCATCCAAGATGTCCATGTCATTCTTTCTTCAGTCGAAAAGAAATTAAGGTTTTTGATGAAAACATTCCAGGATTTTTCTCCATATAATGCACTTTTACTGGGTACCAAACGGTTCAAGGTCCAAAAGACAGTTTCAGTGCAAACTGTTCAAAGGGCTCGTTCATCAAAATGAAATGAGCCTTCATTTCATTAGCTCATACATAATTTTTTTTTTTTTTTTTGTAAATGTGTCAAAAGCGCTATTCAGTGAAAATGTTGAAACGTGTGAAACTTTTTTAATACTGTTAAATGTTCCATGTGTACCAGTTCCCAGGTGGATGAGTCCCATGGCGATGGTGTCCTGTGGACAGAAAAACAGTGTCCTGTCCTGTACACTGTTACCAGTTTATCCATCTAGCATGAACTGGTGCTTATTATGAAATAATGAAATATTTCCCCATATTATGAAAAGTTGAACATTAAGGTATATCCTCATCAAGATGACAGTAACTTTCACACGATTAAAGGACCTTCCATGAGCCTGAGCCTCCATGACCTCCGTGAGGTTTTGTTAGGAAGTATCACAAACCTAAATTTCCAGTGCAGGTTTGGTTGTGTTTGTGGTATTTTATCTCTGGTATTTTAAAACTGGTTTACCTTGATTGTTGTAAACATGCAATCAAGTTCTTTTATAGGTGCACTGGTGCTTGTAGTCATGAGGAAGTTTTGGGGGAACTATGGGGAAGTTTTAATCAGATTTGAACAATCTTTCTTATTGTTTCATAATACACGAACAAATATAGGCCCCTTTCACAGACTGGACATCGCTCTCTTTCCATACAGATTACATAAACAGAGAATATTTGTTTTGAATGAGATCATTTAAATGTAGACACTTAAATGTTATAGATATATTGCTCATGTCTGTGTGACAAGTATTCACTGAGGTTTGTTTCATTTTTGTGATGCACTCCACAAAAAAGTTCACAGAGACTGAGATGTCAGAAAGCACACCCTGTTTCTTTTCTTTATTCTACAAAAGCACAATGTTTTGTTTTGATTGTAAGTTGACACAAGTAAAAGTGTACCAATAGAATGATTGTTTTTATCTATATGACCATAAATGACTTATATACATGACTTAGTATTTTAAATCGATTTTTTCTGCTATGCGAAAAAATACACAACAATCCACTGATGTGTTTGTTGACCCCAGAGGATTAAACAAAGTTTTACATGCTTGTTCAATGAACCTTACAGTAACTTTACCTTGCAGGGGCAAACCATGTGTCACCAAATTTGTTTAGTCTCAGTTGTTGAACTTTTTATATTAATACATATAAAAATAGTTGAATTTGAGATGACATTTCTTTTTTTGCTGAGTTTATATTACTGAATATAATATTTAATGTATCTGTTGGGCCTGATCATGCCAAAAGACAGCAGATTTGCTGGTATCACATTGTCCTGTACATCGGTAACCAGGACCACAACTGATTTTTTTTTTTTTTGATCACCGTTTTTTTTGTTTTTGTTTTTTAAAGTTTTATAACAAACAATCTCTATGCTCTATATTAATGTCTAGACAATTTTAAAAGGGGACAGTCGGGTAAGATGAGCCATAGTATAAACAATCTTAACACAACAACATCAGCAATTCATACCAGCGTCAAAATAAAAAAAATAAAAAATAAAATATTGCATGAGGTTGTGCAAAAACATTCAACTCAAAGCTACTGCCGTGATTCATAACCATCCCAGCCAGCAATGACATGTGGGGCCCATATGAGGGCTTGATGGACGGCAAATGTGGGCCCCATTATGGGCTTGCACCCGGAATCCACATTGGGGCAAGCTGTGGAAGCCCAGACGTACTAAAAGTGGGACCTGTAAGGGTACTGCATGGGTCTTAATTGGGCAATTCATGTCAGACCCATTTGGGCCCCACCTGCCCAAATGGGTCTTAAGTGGGCTTGCACCCGGGATCCAACCATGGTTACCCAGATGGGCTTTAAATGGGCTCTGTAAGAGTCTTATGTGGGATCTTAACCGGGCAATTAATGACAGACCCATTTGGGCCCCACCTGCTTAAAGGGCATTTAAAATAGGCTTGTACCCAGGATCCACACAGGGGGCCAGCCGTGGATGCCCAGATGGGTTTTAAGTGGGACCTGTAAGGGTCTTATGTGGTTCTTAACTGGGTAATTAATGTCAGACCCATTTGGGCCCCACCTACCTAAAGGGGTTTAAAGTGGGCTTGCACCAGGATTCAACCGTGAATGCCCCTATGGGCTTAAAGTGGGCTCTGTAAGGATCTTATGTGGGTCCTAACTGGGCATTTCATGCAAGGCCTATCTAAGCCCAACCATGCCAAATATTTTAAGGAAACAATCTAAGAAAAACTAAAATCGAAGAATGAATATAAGTCCAAGATAAATACAAGACACTTGACGCTTTGAACTGCAAGAAATATATTGTTTAATTGAACAACAAAAACAATTTAAATGTCACAACAGTAGATCTCTGAAAAAAAAATCTTTGAAAAAAATAAAATAAAAAATCTCTCCAAAAAATACATTAAAGGAGTAGTTCACTTTTAAAAAAACTTTTGCTGATCATTTACACACCCCCATGTCATCCAAGATGTCCATGTCATTCTTTCTTCAGTCGAAAAGAAATTAAGGTTTTTGATGAAAACATTCCAGGATTTTTCTCCATATAATGCACTTTTACTGGGTACCAAACGGTTCAAGGTCCAAAAGACAGTTTCAGTGCAAACTGTTCAAAGGGCTCGTTCATCAAAATGAAATGAGCCTTCATTTCATTAGCTCATACATAATTTTTTTTTTTTTTTTTGTAAATGTGTCAAAAGCGCTATTCAGTGAAAATGTTGAAACGTGTGAAACTTTTTTAATACTGTTAAATGTTCCATGTGTACCAGTTCCCAGGTGGATGAGTCCCATGGCGATGGTGTCCTGTGGACAGAAAAACAGTGTCCTGTCCTGTACACTGTTACCAGTTTATCCATCTAGCATGAACTGGTGCTTATTATGAAATAATGAAATATTTCCCCATATTATGAAAAGTTGAACATTAAGGTATATCCTCATCAAGATGACAGTAACTTTCACACGATTAAAGGACCTTCCATGAGCCTGAGCCTCCATGACCTCCGTGAGGTTTTGTGAGGAAGTATCACAAACCTAAATTTCCAGTGCAGGTTTGGTTGTGTTTGTGGTATTTTATCTCTGGTATTTTAAAACTGGTTTACCTTGATTGTTGTAAACATGCAATCAAGTTCTTTTATAGGTGCACTGGTGCTTGTAGTCATGAGGAAGTTTTGGGGGAACTATGGGGAAGTTTTAATCAGATTTGAACAATCTTTCTTATTGTTTCATAATACACGAACAAATATAGGCCCCTTTCACAGACTGGACATCGCTCTCTTTCCATACAGATTACATAAACAGAGAATATTTGTTTTGAATGAGATCATTTAAATGTAGACACTTAAATGTTATAGATATATTGCTCATGTCTGTGTGACAAGTATTCACTGAGGTTTGTTTCATTTTTGTGATGCACTCCACAAAAAAGTTCACAGAGACTGAGATGTCAGAAAGCACACCCTGTTTCTTTTCTTTATTCTACAAAAGCACAATGTTTTGTTTTGATTGTAAGTTGACACAAGTAAAAGTGTACCAATAGAATGATTGTTTTTATCTATATGACCATAAATGACTTATATACATGACTTAGTATTTTAAATCGATTTTTTCTGCTATGCGAAAAAATACACAACAATCCACTGATGTGTTTGTTGACCCCAGAGGATTAAACAAAGTTTTACATGCTTGTTCAATGAACCTTACAGTAACTTTACCTTGCAGGGGCAAACCATGTGTCACCAAATTTGTTTAGTCTCAGTTGTTGAACTTTTTATATTAATACATATAAAAATAGTTGAATTTGAGATGACATTTCTTTTTTTGCTGAGTTTATATTACTGAATATAATATTTAATGTATCTGTTGGGCCTGATCATGCCAAAAGACAGCAGATTTGCTGGTATCACATTGTCCTGTACATCGGTAACCAGGACCACAACTGATTTTTTTTTTTTGATCACCGTTTTTTTTGTTTTTGTTTTTTAAAGTTTTATAACAAACAATCTCTATGCTCTATATTAATGTCTAGACAATTTTAAAAGGGGACAGTCGGGTAAGATGAGCCATAGTATAAACAATCTTAACACAACAACATCAGCAATTCATACCAGCGTCAAAATAAAAAAAATAAAATATTGCATGAGGTTGTGCAAAAACATTCAACTCAAAGCTACTGCCGTGATTCATAACCATGTTTTTACCACACGCTTTGCAGTATCAGTCACAAACTTTAGGGCCAAACTTTAGGACTTCAGCCCAACCTCATAAGCTACAGAACAGGAAACCTCTTGACGCAGAGAACAAGGAACAGCCCATAGAAAGGGATCAGTCAATACCACCTCTCTATGTTTGCAAGGCACTTGTTCTGATGGAAATGGAGCTGTATTATGTTCTTTCTCACCCTCACTGCAGTTTTATCCACTGAGAGCAAAAGTTTATTTTAGAGTACAAAACATTAGAGCGACTATCAATAACTGTGGCACCACTACACTTTTTTTTATCTTTGAATCTTATTCTTATTTTTGAATTATACAACAATGATGGTCAAACAGCTAGGCTACTCAGCTAAAAACACATACCTCCATAGTACGCAGACACGAAAGGAAGGGGTGGGCTTTCGACCATGACGCACCCCAAGAGGCATAAACAACAGACTTAGTAGCGGAGCGATAGCTCATTGGCAACTCATTTACTGATTGTGACGTTTTACATTGTGTTACAAAACATTAAGCAGCATAATTGTTTTCGACATTGATAAAAAATAAATGTTTCTTGAGCAGCAAATCAGCATAGACTGAAGGATCGCGTGACACTGAAGACTGGAGTAATGCTTTCTGAATATTTACAGGTATAAATTACATTTTAAAATATATTTAAATAGAATATTTAAATATATTTCATCAAATTTTAATAATATTTCACAAAATTACTGTCCAACCAATAAATGCAGCTTTGGTGTAGTGTAGTATGTAGTGTTTGATAGTTTTTAATGACTGTAAATTCTGTATATCTAATCTAACTGTTGGGTTTATTAACACTTGGTACAAAATCAGTCAATGATTAAGGCTGAATTGTTGTGTTATTTGCAAAATTTGATTTTGATATCCAATAAATTTAGATTGAAATAGTTGTATAAATCTAAATTATCAGTATTTTTTCCTTTCCTTCATATTTCCTTAAGTCTTAAAACACAACACAATGCTATATGCAATTAAAAATATGGCCCAAACACCTGTGAAAAATCAGAAAATACAGTATAGGCATATACTTATGCTGCTGAGCTGGCATCTGCAAGCCCTTTCACACCAGATCCAGATTCCTTTTTATACAGTTTCAGAGATATTTTAGCTGAAGTTGTTTTGAAAAGAAAAGAAAAACAAAATAATTTATTTAAATGATAATTAAGCTCCACTGTTAGATATGAATGTCATAGCTACCTGTTAGTATATCACCAAATACACTGGATACAGTGACAATAATGACAGTATGTTAAGCAGTCAATTTACATCTGGCAGCCATGTTTTATGTGGATACTGATGTTAAACAGTATCGCTGTTTACATGATGGCTGTCGGTCTAGATGTAAAAAATAGGTAGTTAGATCTCAAAGTAAGAATAATCCTGTTAACACATGACACTGCAATGCTTGACTGGCACTTTTAATTTAAACACAAGGAACAATTGGACAACAACATAGCCTCACCTGAATCTGCTTCGGTGTGGAAACTCAGAGTAGGGTTTTTAGCTAAGCTTTTCATTTATTTTATCATACTGATCACTGGGACAGGTAAAAACAAATGTATAGCCAACTATTTTGATTTGATTATTTATTGTCAATGCAGCTGTTGTTATTGATATTTGCTGTTAAAGCAATTTTGAGAAAGATGCAGTAATAAGGATGTTAGGCTACTGTATTTTTTGTTTGTTTTGTTTTTTACCAGATGGTTATTAGGTTTCTGTACTGTACCTGCACTTACATTTCCCATGATCTCAGTAATGTGGACCTCATTTATTCAATTTCCTTTAATAAAGTTGTAAATATGGAATTTAACATCACTCTTGAAAAGTTTCTGGGTTTTACAGGGATTGGAGTGGATTATACACACTTCTTGAACAACAATACCTTGTTGGGTTTTAGAAATGTGGTAAACACATTCTGCAAAACTATTGGAAATTACCCAGTCATTGTTGATAAATTGGGTAAGTTGGAAAAACCGCTTGTCTTACGTTGTAAATTTAACAGAAACTGCGCTTGTAAAATAATTACAGAAGGTTTAATATTATCTTGAGGTCTTCTGTGATATGTATTGTCATGCACAGAGAGGTACATTTCTACTCTTATTTTTTCAGTGCTGTGCAACCCATAATCAGAGGGTTTGAAATATATTCAAACACACATATGGACTAAACACGTGATGTGCATGTGCACGCCGTCTGCATTTTATCAAAAATGTTCTAGGCTTGCACCTTAAACCTATATTTCAGGGTTTGTGTTCTCGAGCCACCAGGCACTGTTTTGTGCGGATGAGTGGGCCGGAGTGAGTTGAGTGTTTTCTGTTAGATAGGTGTTGTGTTAGCGAACATGACTAAACTTAAAAGAGGAGAAAAAAAACCTGCCCGTTTTTTTTTTTTAAACCGCCCAATGCCTTTTTCTCCAGTCCAAAGGCAGTTCAAAAGAAGCCCAATTGGGCGGGAATGCCTAATGCTTAGTAGGCTATTAGGGGAACGTTTGGAGACCTTTTTAAAAGGTATGCAGCAAGGATCAGTCTTAGTCTGGCCTTGAATGCATGGATAAATGTGGTAATGGTTATTCTCACGCTTCATATGCTCTGTTCTGTTTCCATGATGTGGTTTGTTTCTCCGAATGGACTCATAAGTCTATTTTATGAATTCTGACCTATGAAGATGCAAATACCTTGTGCACCTACAGAGGCTGTTTGGTAACACTTTACTTGAAGGGGTGTGCATAAGACTGACATGACACCTTCATAACCATGACATGACATATGTCATGAATATGAAGTAGGGTTTATGCATGTTTTTATGACAACTGTCATTAAGTGTCTTTCGCTCAATAATGACATTTTGAATGCAAATATGACATTGTTTAAGATGTCTTTGTTATGACAACTTGACATAAACCATAACATCAAAACCTATCAGTGTCTTTGTCATGACAACTTGACATTAAATTAAATTAAACTGTCATGTGGTTGGTTTTGACACTGGCTGTCATGAGGCATTATAACTGTGTCATGAATATTTTTCGTGACCTCAACTACAGTCGTACAAATTGAATTTGTCATTAAAAAGTTATAATGGCTTCATGACAGCCAATGTCAAAACCAACCACCTGACAGTTTAATGTAATTTTAACCAATAAAGCTAAGTGGTTTCTTAAGTTTGATAATTAATCTGCTAGGTCATGTTTATGACAGGTTGTGTTGTCTTAGTAATGTCAAGTTGTCATGACAAAGACACTGACAGGTTATGATGTATTTGCTTATGTCAAGGTGTCATAACAAAGACATTTCACACAATGTCATATTTGCATTAAAAATGTCATAACTGAGCGAATGACACTTAATGACAGTTGTCATAAACATGCATAAAACCTCCTTCATATTCATAACATGTGTCATGTCATGATTATGAAGGTGTCATGTTAGTCTTATGCACACCCCTTAAAGTAAAGTCTTACCGGCTGTTTTTATTACTTTTTCTTTGGATTATTTCCTGGATGACCAAGGATAATGCTTTTTAACTTTTATGTTTATCTGTCTTGAGAAGTGTTTATCTTGGATAATCAAAAGACTCTGATGTGATGACACTAACATGTGATTACTTACAGTGTTGAATTCTATTCATCGCCAGAAAGTCTGTGAGAATACCAACCGGTGAATAGGCCTACTTATCTGTCCTGAGTTCTGTTCATCGCTGAAAAGACTGTGCTTATATTTACCTGTGAACTTACTATTCTGTATTTGTGAAAATAAAAATAATTTCTTCACTTTGTGACATTCCAAACCTGCCTGAATGACCCAAAAGCAGATCTCCATAAGGCAATAAAGCCCAATTTATACTTCTGCGTCGAACTCACGCCGTAGCTACGCCGTAGGCTGTGTGTAGCGCGCGTACCCTGACGTGCACCTCTCCAAAAATGTAACAACGCGTCAATTCTACGCGGACGCAAGCACTGTGATTGGTCTGCTAGAACCCCTCCCTCGGGTTTCACATGCTCCCTCTGCATGTGTAATGGGCTCTATGCACGGCGGTATTTCCGGTGAAGGTCTAAGGATGCTGGATTACTTCCGCCGATCGTAGAGTCCAATGCTATACCGAGAATTTATATTGTTTTTTATACTCTATTGCTATACTAAAGAAACGTTAGTCACAAAAACAGACAAAACAGACACCCCTCATTTTGTTTATGCTTCTTTGTTTATTATATTAAATAAACATAACTATATATAAAATTACATCTAAACGTATAAAAGTTTCGTTTCAAAGACGAGAGGACAGTAAATTTTGAAGACTCTGCCATAATCCCGTTTTCCTCGGTTTTCCTCCGCTTTAAATCTCCCCAACCGGAAACGCAAGAGCATCCTTGCGTCAAACGCGGAAGTTATGCGTGCATATAGCCCATTGCGCGTAAACGCGGACAACGACGCAGAAGAATAAATGAAAACCAACGCGTAGTCTATAGCATAGAGGCTCCGCGTAGGTCCGACGCAGAAGCATAAATCAGCCTTAAGCCCAATCACCGTTCACTTTTATTGCATGAATCACAAGCAGAAGGAAACTCTGTGTAAATAATGTATGTATCCATTATTTACGTAAACTGCCTTATTCAATTCAATGCAACAACATTAAAGGGTGATTCTTCAATTGGGGGCTATTTTGCCATCTTACATTTTGATGAATGAAATTTGGTTGAATTTTGTTAGAATTATGTCAAGACAACCCAGGTGAAAAATAATTCTAATAAAAATATACTTTAATAAAGTGTACTAAGTATATTTTCTACATTTTGTACTATTTTCGTCAAATCCAAGTATAGTTAAGTGCATAAATTATGTATGAACTTCAACTTAACATCTATTTGACTACACTTCTAGTGTAAATAGTATACTAAAATGGAACAACTTTTTTTAAACTTCAAGTGCACTAAAATACACTAATGAAAATCAAGATTCATGAGCAATTAAGCACACTTACAGTACAATTGCATTGTATCCCCAGGTGAAAAGGAAATATATTTAAATTGTGCTTATTTTGATATACTTAATGTATTTTAAGTTTACTGTATTAAGTATGTATTAAATGTGTTATTTTGAAACAACTTTAAGTATACTAAGTGTATGTTAATATGTATTTAAGTTCAATTTTAAGGTAATAGTAATATATTTTATTATATTTAATTGTGTTAAAATGGAACTATTTTAAGTACATTTAGTGTAATATAATAGCACTTCTTTAAATTGTATTTTTAATACACTTTAAATCTACTTTAGAAATACAGCTGAAGTATATTTTTAGCTTTACATTAATGTGTTCCAAGTATATTTTAAATATAATATCAGCTTATTAATAATGTATTAGTAGAACACTATAAGACAGTATATTAAACATATATTTTTACAAACCCATTAAATATGAAAATAATATATTTTAATGTATTAAAATACAGTGAAAACTTATAATTCAGTAAAACACAGTAAAAACACACTTAAACACTCTTTGAAAGATAGTAAACTTTAATGCACTACATCAGTACAGCATCATATAAAAACTAAACAAAATACATAAAATGCATTGATCTGCAGAGGTATTAAACAGAAGAAAAATAAAAACTCAAACAAAGTGATATACAATAGCTGCAAAAAAAAACTTCATCCTTCAAGTGAATTGAAGTGATTGGTCTTGGAGTTTGCCTCATTGTTGCATTTTCTTCTAATCAGTGCTCGCACCTCAGACACTGTCGTGGTCGGAAACTGTTTGATCACAGTATCTATGAAAAGGGAAAAAAGCAAAATTAACCTCTGTTAAAAAAGTCACTGTTCCCTTTTGAAAGGGAACTTGCACTGCATATCTAGGCGCCCCTGTTATCCTTCTGGGTGGGTCGTATTAATATAGTCATAGGCTGTCGCCAAATTTGATTGCCGTGATTTTATAGCTTTTCAGACACCGGTTCACCTGGAGGGCGTTCCCCATAGCATAATCCATACAGTGTCTCATTCCCTGTTCTCAGGGAACAGAACTTACAGTCGTAAAGTCGTAAGTAACACGTTTTGTATTACAACACAGTATGATGTTTTGACATTTCCCTACATGTTGTATTAGAAGGTGAAAAAGACATACTGTTAAATGTATTATAAATGCATTAAATTATCTATAACAATTGACTATTGTACTAAAAACATACTTAAGTACATTTTTAATAGTATGTCTTTTTCACCTGGTCAAAATTAAATATTTTTGCATATAATGCTTAGTTCATATATTTTAACAGTAGACATTCAATAACATTTTTTAATGTAATTAAAAAAAAAAGAGTTAATAATATAACTACAGCAAAAACATTAAGTCTTGCTGAACAACAGTGAACATACAACAGTATTGTATTTTGTTCATAATGTGTTTTTTCTACTTTGGAAAAATAATATAATATACTATTTTAATAGAGGATAGGCCTATATGAAGACCTGACACTACTCAGAATAGATCCACATTTTACAGAAACAACAGAGGAAAATACCACTTTTACAATTTCCAATAGAAATCATATTTCTGTTATTGAATGTAATGTTATATGTAGCTATTATAAAATACAGGCCTCGACATAAACGCTTTTTCTGTGTATTTTTCTGAAGGGATAAGTGAAAAGAGCCCTACCAGACAAGTAGTAACACTGAGAGAATGATTCATATTTTTATTTTTCAAATTTAATATAACGTTATCTTAACAATATCTCAAGAATGCGGTTTTCCAAAATATCAAAAAAAAAAAAAAAAGTTATTCAAGTTATTGTCTCTATCTAGTTGTTCAAGATAGATACAAGCAGTTATTATAAGTCGCTTACATTTTAGACACACTATTGACTGTTTTTGTTGTTTTTCACCAACGAAAAGTTACAAACAAAGAGGCTCAACTATTAGGCCTAACGTTACTTACTCGACGTCATCTACTGACGGTTTAATAAAAATAAATATTAAAAACTCTCATATCATTAGTTATTACCGTTTTAATTTCGCAGTGCAAGTTATTTAATTCGTTTTGTAAAAGCTTAGTGGATGATTAATATAACGTTAGGCTTTATCAAATGTAAGATATTGACATGAAAACTGACAGCCTAATATTAATGAATTAGCCTAACATTTTATGGATTTAAATATCACAAATGTGTAAGTTTAATTAGAGCTTAAGGATACATTATTACAACACAAATAAGTACGTTAACATTGTGTTAGGCCTACGTTATTATGTTCACCGATTTAAGTTACTAAGTTGTCCAAGGGACAATCAAGCCGTGTAATCACTATTAATAACCATTTTGTTTTCTGCAAACACAGTGTGCAATGTTTTTATAGTTGTTTTATGTCACTGTCTAGATTAAGTATCTATAACAATTGACTAAGTTGATCTACGTAACGTTATGTAGCTCGCGTCAGTGTCAAGTTATCGGTTAACTTCAGTAATCCACTTTATCTAACATAGAGCATCGGCATCAACTTCTGAAAATATTTTCTAAACCCAAAGTGAGAATAAAGCCACTTATACTAATCACTTAAACTAATCCTCTCCCTATGGAGGATCCCTTTCCCACTCTACAGATAAAGCGTTGTTGAAATCCGGTTCGCGTACCTCGAAGTGATAAAATAAAATTCTCTATCAAATTTATAGGCAAGACAAGTAACTTAGTTTGTTTAGGCATGGTTTGTTGGGAAATTACAAACCTGCGCACACATATTCAAACGAATTTAACTATAGAATCAATTTTTAATGCGCATGTGAACGCCATCAGGTCACAGGTTCGCGTTTAAAGTCTGTTTAGAGAGAACGCCGTCGTCTTAGTGGCCCCTAATGTAATAACAAGTGATAATTTTGCTGGAAGTGAATCAATCAAAACCAACTTTAGCTGGAAATAACATTATTCAGAAATCGCTATAAAGCCAAAACAATCTCTGTTAACGTAAATTGTATGTTTATCTCTGTAAAGCTGCTTTGAAACAATCTCCATTGTTAAAAGCGCTATATAAATGAAGATGACTTGACTTGACTTGACTAATAAACTTACCCCCAAGAAGTAAGATCTTTGCTGGCAGTATCTTGCTCTGTCCATGTCGTAGCCCTCTTCACTGCAGTTGTTCGCGGGAGCTGACCTGTATTCTGCTCGTCTGTGTTCTCTTAATATTAGATCGGTGCTGTCCACCTTCACTAGGTCAGAGTCAGGGAAATAATACAAAGCAAATTTCAGAAAAGACATGATTTCTGTTGAAATATCCGTATAGTTGGAATGCCACAGTATCCATTGCCCGCCCAACTTGTAATTTCAAATGGCAGTGTGTGATTGGACAATTGCCTGCATGCTTGGTTTGGAAAGCTTGGCTCTGATTGGTCGAAATCTATGCACCTCGAAATAAATAAACATATATATATATATATATATATATATATATATATATATAAATTTTTTTATGCATATACCGGTATGCAATTAGTTTAAGAATTCATTTGAATATCTGATATATTTATTCATGTGTTATTTAAATATATTAACCCTCATTTGTGCTTTGGGGTCTATAGGACCCCAATCGACTTTTCCAAAGTAAATAAACATGGTTCCCTTCATCTCAGTTGCATAAAATTTTGTCACTTTTCCTACATTATCTATATATACACACACACAAAAACTGGGCTTGATTCGGTTGTTCTAAAGGTATGTAAAAAAAAAAGTCACACTCATGACCTTTGGGGTCAATATAACCCCACATTGAAATGAATGGGAAAATCTGAAAAAAAATTTTTTTTATTTTTCATTTGTAAAAAAAAAAAAATTAATCCAGAATAAATCTGAAAATTTCTATACCACAATGAAGTCCTGGTACTAGAGCACAAATGCAATGTGGAACGAACATGATCACTTGCACACACACGTGCACACGCACATAAACACACACACCGGTGTGACTCAAATAGAAAGCATTTTTATAGAAATTGGCAAATAAACTCAATAATTCCAGCATAAATCTGAAAATTCTCACACATAAATGAAGGCCTGGTACTAGATCACTAATACAATGTGGAATGAACATTATCACACAGACATGTGCGCCCACACAGACAGAGACACAAATACACACACAGATAGAGACAGGTGTGACTGCAATAGAAAGCATTTTTATAGAAATTGGGAAATAAAATTAATAATTCCTGCATAAATCTAAAAAAATTCACACACAAATGATGGTATGGTATGAGAGCACAAATGCAATATGGAAAGAACATGACTACACACATATCACACACACAGAGAGACACACACAAACAAACAGGTGTGACTGCAAAAGAGAGCATTTTTATCGTAATTGGCAAAAAAAATCAATAATTCCAGCATGAATCTATAAATGTTCACACATAAATAAAGGGCCTGGCATTGGAGCAAAAAAACAATGTGGAATGAGCATGATTACACACACACACATGCACGTGCGAGCACACAAACACACACAGACACACAGGTGTGTTTACTCTTCACTGTTCCTATCCGGCTATAGTGTTTTGTTTTTTATTTATATTTACTTTTTAAAAATTAATTTCTTGTTCAAAAGTTAATCATTTTATAAATTTCGATTATTGAAA
This sequence comes from Rhinichthys osculus, assembly GCA_029959095.1. Taxonomy (NCBI): domain Eukaryota; kingdom Metazoa; phylum Chordata; class Actinopteri; order Cypriniformes; family Leuciscidae; genus Rhinichthys; species Rhinichthys osculus. Next base: position 26,627,654 of record JARWKJ010000017.1, read on the forward strand.
TATGTAATTGCAATCAAGTATTTTCTTTTAGTGGCAACTTATGTGGCATTATTGCAAATTTATTTGGCATTACTGCAAATTTATAAAACATTATTGCAATAACAAGATACTTCAAAAGACCTCAAACAACAACAAAAATGATTCTAAACTTTGACAAAATACTGATATAATGTATTTTAAATGTTTAAATATATATATTCATAACAAAAGCTGTTATAATGGTGCGTTCACACCGGACGCGAATAGCGCGTCAGGCGCGAGTGATTTCAATGTTAAGTCAATGCAAAGACGCGTTATGCGCGTAAAAAATTCCTGCGGCGCGAATGAGGCGTAGAGCGCGGCGCGGTAGACGCGAATACGCCTCATTCGCGCGTCAAGTTCGCGCGAATGGCGCGAATTGAGCGTCTGGCGCGTTAAGCGCGTTACGCGCGAATGATTTAGTTAGTGCTATTTGTGCTTTCACGCGTTTGACGCGAATTCGCGTCTGCCGCCCCAGTTGAAAAATCTGAACTTCTGCGTCAATTCGCGCCGCGTTAACCAATCAGGAGCCAAGCTGCTTGCTGCTGTCACGTGGTGAAGTATCTGGATGCTTCAATAAATTATTTTGTAATATATGACTGTGGTTCCCTTTCAGTCGAGAACGTCAGACGTAGTCGACGTCCGACTGAATGGGGATCACGCTAGGGAGCCAATCGTCTTCGAGTACTATTGAACGAGCCAATGAAATTGGCGTGCGTGATGACATCACACACTCCGCCCCCCGCGGCGCGGGTATAAATACGGAAGTGGATGCACGCACCAGCTGCCTTTCGCTTCGGAGCCGATCGTGACTGATGTCTCTGAAGAGTGCTGTTGTAATTCAACGAGCGAGTGTGTCGGTGTTCTTTTGGAAGACTCTCCTGGTGCTGGTGGTTCTACAGCGCGAGTGCAGCGGTGATCGCGAGCTTGGAGCTCTCAACTGCTGTTTTAACAGCAAGCAAATTTCTGTGTTTGTGTGTGTGTTGACGGCTGGTTGAGGGCAGAAAAGTGAGTGCTTCACTGTTTTCAGTTTTGAATTCAGTGTTGCCGCGGTCATTCCCTGTGTGCTCCGGCACTGGTGACGGGTCCCATTTCTAAAAGAGCAACTCGGGTGAGTTTTGTGTCTTTTTCAAGATGCCATTCCATCCGTGTGTTTCTGGGTGCGGTAGGGCTCTGTCCCCCTCTGACGGTCTGAAGAGTTGTATCACGTGTTTGGGCTTAGAGCACGCTGAAGCAGCTTTTGTGGATGAGTCATGTTCTCATTGCGGGAATATGACCGTCTCGGTGCTAAGGTCGAGACTCGCCTTCGTCCGCGAAGGTGGAGTCCCCACCCCCAGGCCCCGCTCTTCCGTTTCTTCTGGGTTACCTTCCCAGAGGAGACCTGGAGCGCCGTCTGGGCTGGGTGACCTGAGGATTACGGTGAGGGGTAATCCGCCCGGCAAAGCCCCGTGGATCCCTCACTCCTCGCTTGCACCGCAGCCGGTGGAGCTCCCCGACGAGACTGATGGTCCCTCTGTAGTGGACCGACCAGCTGTCTCGTTCGGGGCCCCTCCAGAGGACAGGATGTCCATCGCAGCATCGGACGGGGAGCTGGGCTCTGGAGGTGATGACTCGGCTGTGCTGCCTCCCCCTGGGAGACCAGCACTGCCCGAGCCGGATCCAGAGATGGCAGCTATGCTCAAGAAGGCCGCCGAGGCGGTAGGGCTCGAGTGGAACCCTCCACCGTGTCACGAACCGTCTCGGTTGGATGATTGGTTTATCGGAGCGGGCCGGTCTGGTTCTCAGCCCGCCGCTCCGGTACCCTTCTTTCCTGAAGTGCATGAGGAGTTGACGAGGGCATGGATGGCACCTTTCTCTGCCAGAAACCGCCTGAGCAGCTCCTCCCCCCTCACTACCCTTGACGGGGGAGCGGCGAAGGGTTATGTGGCTATCCCTCCAGTGGAGCGGTCTGTTGCGATGCAGCTGTGTCCGGCGACCGCTACCTCTTGGAAGGGGGATCCTCGTCTCCCCTCTAAGGCCTGTAGGTTCTCGTCCGTTCTCACGGGCAAGGCTTACAGAGCCTGTGGGCAAGCCGCTTCCTCTCTGCATGCCATGGCGTTGCTTCAGGTCCACCAGGCCCAGGCACTCATGAACATGCACGAGGGTAGTTCAGACCGTGAGCTCACGGATGAGCTCCGCACTGCAACCGACCTCGCCCTCCGGGGCACGAAGGTTGCAGCTCGCGCGATCGGTCTGGCGATGTCCACCCTGGTGGTCCAGGAGCGCCATCTCTGGCTCAACCTGGCTGATATGAGAGAAGCGGACAAGGTTCGATTCCTGGACTCTCCCATTTCTCAGGTTGGGCTGTTCGGCGACGCGGTTGAGAACTTTGCCCAGCAGTTCTCGGCCGCCCAGAAGCAGACGGAGGCCATCCGGCACATCCTGCCCCGACGACCTGCTGCTGCCTCCACCCAGTCGTCCGGGGCAGATCCTCCGCCTGCTCGTCGCCGAAGGCGCCCGTCTGCAGCCGCCTCTGCTCCCGCTGGACCATCGCAGCAGCCTCCACCTAGGTCTCAGCGTGGAGCCGGCCGCAGAAGGGGCGCCCCGCCCGCTTCAGGCGCTGCCAAGCCAGGTGGCAAGCGACAGCGAAAGCGTTAAACCTGAGGCGGGCCACCCAGGGATGGACGTACTGCTTTTGGAGATGGTCACCGGCCGCTCCCTTCACTCGTAAGAGGACCGAGTGAAGTTTTTGTTTTTGTGTGTGTTGTTCCGCCGCTGGTTCTCATAAAAGCTGAACCAGCGGTACCCACATTTTCAAAGAAAGAGCAGTTTCTCCCTTCCTGGGCCCCAAGAGGGTTAGTTGGCGGTGTGTGACCCTGCAAAGCCTTGCACCCTTCAGCTCCCTTTTGTTCGCCAGCCAGCACCTGGATGCGGTTCGAGGACCCGGACACCCGCCTTCTCACGCATCCTCTGCTGCTTTTGGAGTCAGGTAAGTGCTGCACTGCACACTCAGACCCTCCTTCGGGCCGCCTATGGGCCTCTCGATTGGGTCCCTGTTCTCCACTTCGCTGCCTCACCTCGGGTACGTCTGTGGTCTCTGAGGCCCTGGTGTGGTGTGTGTAAGCTTAAAGTGCTTCCTACCGCTCCTTGGCCCTGAGCTACCAGCAGACTCGGCTTGCGATTCATTTCGCTTGGCTTCCGCCCTGGCTCAGTGATATTTTGCACACCTAGGTGTTGAGCTAAGGCTCCTAGAAGTAGTGAAATTATCACACCTACGTGTTGAGCACTGCTCCTGACCTGTGTGCGCACGTTGCTGTCCTACTGGCGAAGGACGCAATGTAGCCTCTCCTCAGCCGATATGAAGACTGGTTTCTTTAACCTGTTCTTTATTGTACCTTAGATAAATGGTGTGTCATGCCCAACTTGGACCTGTGTCAATTGGAACGGGCCCTTTTTCGAAAGCCTCCGTTCAGTTACTAACACAGAGATGCATTTTTGAATGCTCCGTCCCCAAGGTTGGCCTGCAGCGTTCGACCTGGAGGACAGTACTTCAGATCTCTGTCCTTCCGCTCCACAGACCATTCTCTGTCCGGGCGTCGAGGGTACGAAGTATCAGTACAGGTCCTACCCTTCAAGTGCTCCATAGCCAGTTGGGTCTTCAGGTCAACTGGGAGAGAGTGTCTCGTCCACGGGCTGAGTATCTCTCTTTTCAGTTCAGGAGAAGGACTCGGTCCAACACGTCTCTTCAAGAAGAGTGTGTTAGGCTAGTGCTAGAAGTGAGAAAGGGTTCCACTGAAAGAATTTTCAGAGGCTCCTGGGGCATATGAGGCTTGGCTTCCTACATATGAAGACCGCTTCAACACTAGTTTTATGATCGAGTCCTGAGGTGACCGTGGCAGAGCGGCACGCCCTGTGTGATTAAAAGGTCACCCTGGCCTGCCGCCAAACTCTCAAACCGTGTGTAGACCTTCAGGTCCACTAACACTGACCGAGGGGCCATGTATAAAGGGCATGCTTTAACGGAGGCCTGGGCGACCTCCGACTGCATTGGTATTTGTTACCTCGAGTTGGCAGTTCACCTCGCTTTGGGCCACCGCTGCTCAGCGAGCTGGTACTGGTCTAAAAAGACAACATTGCGACCGTTGCGCTAGCTTCCCTCGCATGTCACAACTCGCCTGTCGCCTCCTCCTTAGAGTCAGAAGCTTCTGAGGTTGCTTCATTCCACTATAAAGTTCTTCCGGCCTGCTCAATCGTGCCGCCTACGAGCCTCACGACAGCTATGGCCAGGGAGAGTGGAGACTCCAATCCCCTGGCGGTCTAGCTACAGTTGTGTTTTTGTCTGAGCGGACATCCCTTGGACAGACACTAGCTCTCAGCTGACCCCGGGGCCCCGCAGAAATGCGTTCCCCGGTGAGCCTTCTAAAGCGCTGCTCAAATTCAGTGATTTTCATCACACTCAGGTGTTGAGCAGAGATGCTCCTGAAGCTCAGTGAAGTTTTTCACACTCAGGTGTTGAGCAGAAATGCTCCTGAAGCCCAGTGATTTTCATCACACTCAGGTGTTGAGCAGAAATGCTCCTGAAGCTCAGTGATTTTCATCACACTCAGGTGTTGAGCAGAGATGCTCCTGAAGCTCAGTGAATTTCTTCACACTCAGGTGTTGAGCAGAAATGCTCCTGAAGCTCAGTGATTTTCATCACACTCAGGTGTTGAGCAGAGATGCTCCTGAAGCTCAGTGAATTTCTTCACACTCAGGTGTTGAGCAGAAATGCTCCTGAAGCTCAGTGAATTTCTTCACACTCAGGTGTTGAGCAGAAATGCTCCTGAAGCTCAGTGAATTTTCACACTTAGGTGTTGAGCAGAGATGCTCCTAAAGCTGTGCTAAGTCAGGAGTGAAACAGATCTTGATAGTTGCCCCTTATTAGCCCAACCAGATCTAGTTCCCTCGTCAGCCTACCTGACTTCCCCTGAATACTTCAGGGATGGGGCATGACGGCACCCACGTTCAAAGAACTGGATGGGGAGGTTCAGGTGGTTACCACAAGGTTATGTGGTAGCGACCATCACTTCTGCAAGCACCCCCTTAAGTAAGGCAGTTGTGCTGCGCTAATTTAGAAGTGGAACCTATTCGTTGAATGAGTCTTCTCTCCTGAGGAGATCCTGAGAGCGTTCGGTCATTTCAGTGCTCTCTTTCCTGTAGTTGGGTTAGGAATGCTGTCCTTACCCTCAATATGATACAAACATCATAAACAGAAGCTTGGGAAGCACGTCCTGATCGTCAGGTTTCTGAGGGAGCAAGGGTCTTCCCTGCGTCCCTCTTTATCCTCTTGGGCCTATCTCTGGTGCTTCTGCACTGCAGAGTCCGCCCCTGAGCCAGTGCAGGCAGTGAGTTAAAAGGATCTGTTTTTACAGTTCTCCTGCTCGCATGGTCTCTACTAGAGGGTAGGAACTTGCTCGCTTCAGTTAACGATTGTGCCTGGATTTCGGGCCGGCTAACTCTCATTGCTGAGACCCCGGCCTGGATATGTGCCCAAGGTTCCTACCTCTCCCTTAAACTGGGACCAGGTGGTGAGCCTGCAAGCACTGCCCCGGAGGAGGCAGACCCAGCCCTGGCTTTCTCTGTCCGTCCGCTTCATCGCGGTTATACGTGTACAGAACGCAAGCCATAGGACCTCAGACCAGCTCTTATCTGTTAAGGAAGTCAGCAGAGAGGGAAGGCTGTTCCAAGCGAGGTTGGCCCACTGAATATGGTTGCCTTATCTTGGTGAAAATCCCGAGTTACTCATGTCCACTTACGTGGTGAGCTCCTCTTTTATGAGTGTTGCTCCCACCTAGGCGTTGACAGAGTGCTTCGCTGACAGATGTTCTAGAGTTGGGGGCTGGGCGACACCTAAGTCGAACCGCGGCTTCCCGTGGGCTCCCTTCATATGAAGCCAGTGCACCATGAGCCCGGTTCGAAGTGTCGGCTTGCTGCGCCTTTCCCCTCCTATGGACTGGATACGTGCGCCATATTGCTCCAGTAGAGTTCCTTATCCGAACCCTGTTGAGTTCCTCCGCACCCCTCCGACATCAGACGTGGCGGTACGCCCGGTGTTAGGCCTACCACTCGTAAGCAGTGTGGAACCTGTGTTAGGCTGGGTCCATATGTTGTGATCCCTACGGTGATCCCATATGTGTATTCTTCCACGGTACGGCTCCCTACGGTGAGCCTGTGTCTTCCCTCGGCAGAGCCTGCTCTGCAGTCATTGGCTGGTTGTCTCCCCCCTGTCTTAGGCTGGAGCCACCCCAGTGACCTTCCATATGTTATACTGCCCGGTCTCCGCCCAGTTCATATGTGTATTCCACCTTACCTCCCTTTGGGCAGGATGTGGGTTCCGCAGCGTCCCTTCCTTCCTTGTTCAGGGAACGCTTTCCCAGTGGTCCTGTAGGAACAGCAGTGACTTCCCTGGCCTAAGCCCTGTCCCTTCCCGCCTTAGATTGCGGGGGATCTGGAGGCTTTTGTCTAGGCACTGGAAGGTGGCAGCTTTAGTGGCGTGTTCAATGGTTATCCCCATTCAGTCGGACGTCGACTACGTCTGACGTTCTCGACTGAAAGGGAACGTCCTGGTTGCGTATGCAACCCACCGTTCCCTGAAGGAGGGAACGGAGGACGTAGTCCCCTTGCCACTAACGCTGGACCACCGCTGACTGGGCTACTCTCGGCTCCTCAGCGAAAAGCAGCTGGTGCGTGCATCCACTTCCGTATTTATACCCGCGCCGCGGGGGGCGGAGTGTGTGATGTCATCACGCACGCCAATTTCATTGGCTCGTTCAATAGTACTCGAAGACGATTGGCTCCCTAGCGTGATCCCCATTCAGTCGGACGTCGACTACGTCCTCCGTTCCCTCCTTCAGGGAACGGTGGGTTGCATACGCAACCAGGACGTTCTAATGCACAACAAAGCAAATATTTTATCACATAAAACTTGATTTCAATATATGAGACATATTCATTTTGTGAATGCTATTTATTCCATATCTAGATTATATGAAATATTATTATAATGTAAAGACAACCAACATATAAGTTCGTGTCTGGACAGTGATGTGTGAGAGAGAGAAAAAAATCACAGGACAGATTAATCACTTTTGGAGGCTGGCTTCGTTTATTATCAAAACAAAAATAAATGACAGATTAGGTGGATGCGGGCGAGGGTGAACCTCGCGCCGGGCTGTAGAGCGCGGGCTCGACAGGCATAGACCACTCGAGGCCGAGGGCTTATACGGCCTACGCTGTCCTCGTCCGCATCCTCACCATTAGGTCCACCAAACCTAGCTCCTGGAGCAAATTGTGAAACTCCTGAAACTCTCCGGAGGTTCTGGTGGACCCGAGTACAGCGACGATGTCCCCTACGCAGCTGTTTCTGCTCTCCAGAGCATATACGAGCGGTGACTCTCTCGAATAATGCTAATGCTAATGCTCGATAAACATCTAAAAAGATGGCCGCCAACGGGTTTCGAAACTTTCGCCTCCGGATTTCGCCTCTGACGCGCGTAAATTTCGCTTCAAACTTTTGTTGTTACGCGCGTCAATTTCGCCATTGACACGCGAATTAACACAAAGTGGTCAAGCGTCAAACTAGACGCGGTAGACGCGAATTTGACGCGCTATTCGCGTCCGGTGTGAACGCACAGTCAGAGCAGTGAATCACATCCAGAAAAATGAATGGATCTCTATGGGGCCTCTGCTGGAAGTATATGGTAATTACACTTTCTGGCTAAAACTATATTATCTACAAAAAAACATCTAACCAGCAGATAGCAGAATTATGCATCTAACACCTAGATCAATATCCAGAAACAACTCATATTTAAATTTGATCATCACTAATGTGTTTTTTTCATAAAAATGTAATATTTCATATTTATGCTAATGCTGTAGTTGAGGAATTCTGCAGTAAATAGGTAAAAAAGTACTTCATATCCCCCAAAACACAGCATAAAAATATAGATGAGAAGTAAACGAAAAAAATGATATATAATTTGTATTATTAAAATTTATATTTTTTGTACAATAGCTCTATGCATCTTTGGGGTCATATAGACCCCAAATGCACTGAGTGTAAACAGGAAACTAAGACCATATAAGGGTTAAAATGTTAAACATGTTTTTCACAATATTTTTAAAAGCAGGGCTGAAGCACATGCTATTACATAAATATTAAAAATATATTGCAGTAGGCCTATACATGGTTATAAATAGTGTAACCAACTAAAATATTAATCGTTTTGCTATACACAAAGTAAACATAAAAAATACTTTAAGTTAGTAACACAAGTATGTTTTCTGTAAATACACTAAAACATCACTAAACGTATGCTTGTTTTTATCATATTTCTTAAAAGTATAATTAAGCATTTATTTATTACAATGTATTTTGAATAAAAAATTTTAGAAATATAATTAAAATATGTTTGTATTTAGCATATTTCTTAAAAATGTAATTAATTATATATAATTATTACCAATGTAGTTCTAGTACACTTTTTAGAAATATATTTAAAGTATAATTGTCATTAACATATTTATTAAAAATGTAGTTAAGCATACATTTATTACCAATGTACTACTAATATACTTTTCAGAAATATATTAAAAGTACATGCTTGTCTATAGCATATTTATTATAAATGTAATTAAGCATATATTTATTACCAATGTACTTATAGTACACTTTTTAGAAATATATTAAAGTGCAATTCAATGTATTTTTAGTTCAATTTAAATAAGCATGTTGGAAATACAAAAGTATTACAAACATACTATTTGTATTTCAAATATATTTTTAATACATTTAATACTACGTCTTTCTCACCTAATAGAAATACACTTAAAAAGGCATTGCAGCGCAAATTATAGTTGTGTTTAAGTACATTTTGTGCATACTGCTATCATACTTATAATTACTATAAACTTCTATACAATTTAAAATACATTAACAACAAAGTACACTTTCAAAAAGTACATTTAAAAAAATATTTGATTACTGGTCAATTAGTATACTTACTTTTTGGACTCTTAAGTTGAACTTAATTACATCTTTTTTGAAGTATACTTTTAAAAAGTACATATTAAGTACTCTTTAAATAAAGCACAACAAGTAAAAGCATACTTGTTTTATACTTCATGTACTTCATTCATATTTCTAATACACTAAAGTATACTACTTTTTTACCTGGGAATGTTTACATGCTTTGATGTAAAGATATAATAATGGCCATGACTGAGCTTAAATATAATTTGAGTATTTTATATCTATTTGCCAACTGGCACTGAAAAACGTCATTCCCATCACAACATCAAAAAGTCATAATGCAAAGAATGTATCAAGGAGATCATTTAAACTCATTCATCTTGCAAACATTGTTAACCTTCAACAATACATATAAAAAACAAAATGTTTCCATTCGGCGAATTCCATATATTTTCTTGTTCTTACCATCAAAATGTGTTTTTCTGTGTTCATCAAAGCACACTTTTGTTTAATTTCTGGAAAATTAACTTTAGATGTTTTTTCTTTGAATAGGTGGATGAGTATTTCATTAGGCTTTTCATGTAGCACCTCAAGATTGAACATAAAACAGTTTTAAAGGTATGTTTGCTGTAAATTAAGCAACGTGGCGGTAATGACATACTGTTCTGGTAATGACATAGTGCAGTGGTTCTCAACTCCAGTCCTCGGGACCCGCTGGTCTGCACATTTTGTATGTCTCTCTTATCTGACACACTCAGTTCAGTTCATAGAGTCTTTCCTAATGAGCTGATGATCTGAATCAGGTGTGTTAAATAAGGGAGACATACACAATATGCAGAGCAGTGGGTCCCAAGGATTGGAGTTGAGAACCACTGACATAGTGTTTTGGTAATGACATAAATGAAAAGTGTACTGATACATAAATGCACTGGAGATCTTGGGGGGATGTCTGGAGATGTTGGGGGGTGTTTGAAGCTACATAGTGTTGTACTTCCTGTCGAATTTTGTCATTGGCTCTTTTATTGTTTTGGTTAACTCTCCATTGTTTGCGTTTCTGTTAGAGATGCACCGATTGATCGGCTGGTGACTGGAATTGGCCGATTTTCACGTGATCGGCGATGACATTTTATGCTGGTCAAATGCACTCGGGCGCCGCATGATTAACATCGAGCAACATTAGCATCACACGTGCACACGGAACGCACATGTTGGAAACCTCGTGAATTACACAAACGTGAGCAGCGCGTATTATTTCCGGCGTGCATGTTAATCAACGAGTGCATTCACACCGGGACCAGGAGCCGCGCGTGAGCGTCGCGTGAGCGTCGTGTGAGCAGCGGTGAAGCGCGGGTTTCGGTCCAGAGTCTATTTTTGCTGCACTGCTCACGCTCAATTAAAGCTGCTGTAGGTAACTTTTGAAAAAATGTATTTGCTAAAACTGTCATTATGTCCTGACAGTAGAATATGAGACAGATAATCTGTGTAAAAATCAAGCTCCTCTGGCTCCTCCCAGTGGTCCTATTGCCATTTGCAAGAAATACACGCTCCTGGTCAGAAACAACCAATCAGAGCCAGGAGGAATGTCTTAGCAGTGTCAATCACGCTCGTGTACGCGCTGATCACACCCCTCTCTTGCACAGCGCGAGCCGTCATTCAAACTCAAGATTGCCGGCGTGCTGCAGCTGTGCTTATGACGGAGAAACAACCTAAACTGCCAATTCTCGAGTGACACCTGCTCATAAAACAAAGAGGTAAAAGGAAAAAGACTGATAAACAAGCGAAAAAGAAAGAATTACGCAGAGCCCATTGACTCGGTGTCAAAACTCTAGCCGCATAACATGTAGATAAAATGTCACGCACTCTGCTAAGCAACAATTGAAACCTGCTAATTCACTGGCTTGTCATGTTGCTGAAATAATGTACTAGCACACCTTATCTAGCATTATATATCGCTAGAATAATTACTTACATACTGTAACGTTAGTTACCGTTATATAACGTTATCTTACTAGCTATTTATAACTTATAGAAAGAGTGCAACGTTATAAAGTTACATGTAGGCTATTGCAAAATACATAATGATTTGAGGACCAAGTTTGTAGTCAAAGTATGGGCAGGCCATAGTCAATGTAAAGCATATTATTGACGTTTAGTCCCTATTAGTGAATGTGCCATATAACTTTTTATCCGCTGTTATCGGTGGCCCTATTTACTAGCCTGCGCATTCACGACAGGCTCCGCTGTGGAGGACGAGCTGTGGAGGGAGGGCTGTAGCGCAGCAGAGAGCAAGGGGGTGGGACCTGTAAGTTCTGCTTGTTCAAATTTTCAGGCTAAGTCAACGTTTTCTCAAAACTCCCTACTGCAGCTTTAAAGTGAAAGCACACTTTTGATGGACAAAATAAATATGATTTCACAAAAAAGTGCCCAAAATGCACAGAATTTGCATGTCTGGTGTGTTTTAACAAGACCTGGAGTATATGTCAGAAAAGAAAATGAATTTTCTTTTTGAAATGAACACATTTTTTTTGTTGGATATTGGATGTGAAAAGAAGGAAATGGTTCTTCCATAACACTGCACTTTAGATGTGTGTGAATTTCCCACACCAAGAGTAATTTATATAGTCCTATTTTATAGTAATTACTGTTCAAATATATTCTATGCAAAATGTAAAATGTTCTACTAAAGAAAAGAGAGAAAATAAATATTTGTGTGTGCTGTAAAGTGATTAGAAAAAATGAAATCTTAATTGGCTAAAAATCGGTATTGGCAGGTCAAACTCTGAAAAATCGGAAATCGGAATCGGCCTAGAAAATTGTAATCGGTGCATCTCTAGTTTCTGTCTTTGCTCCCGTTTTGAAAGTTGTGAGATTAGCTTTCCTGTTTCTTTTCTTCTTTTGTATCTTTCTGTCTATCTTTCTATCTGTCAATGTACTGCTGATATTTTACAGGATCTTCCTTCAATTTTTTTCTATAATCTCTAGACCTTTCAGTTGATCTCTTGGGAGCCATTCTGGTTAAAAAATAAGAAAAAATAGTTTTAGGAAGTAAGGCATCTCACTTAAGTTTCATTGTAAAATCACACTATTATGCTTCTTTAACTTAATTTATAAACATATAATATGATATAGATAGTGACACAGAACATGTCATTACCACCATCACTTGTCATTACCATCACAACAAGTTGTGTATTGGTAATGACGTGTTGCGGTAATGACATTTTTTTTTTTTTTCAGGAAAAAAGATGCTAGGTCATGGTTTTGCTAACATTACTCAACAGCTAGTACAAAAAGACCTTTAAATACACATAAATCATTGTGAATATATATATATATTTATCAAAATATTGCTGCTACAGCATTTATGGTAATGACACTGAATAAGTCTACTCCATGATCAGAAGGAATTCATGATTAAATTACTTACTTTTTCAGACATCAAATTTCACTGTTTTTTCATGGCTGACATGTGCTCCCCTGCTAGTCTTCATTTCCATGGTTACGGCATAAACAAGTCTTACCCTCAAAACTATCCTTGCTGTAATCATAGACTGTCGCGGTAATGACAGTATTGTTGTGGACAATACTAAATTGTTAAAAATATTCACAAATTGCACAGATATGAACCCAAATTATGCATCAAGTGCCTTTTTAAGTGATAGGAATGACTTTAAGTCTTTACGTTCTTAGGAAAGATTTCTATTTTGAATAAATGCTGTTCTTTTTAACTTTTTATTCATCAGTGAATCATTCTTAGTTCAGGCTGCCTCACAGCACCTTGATGGGCCATTGGGGGAGTGTTTAGTCTTCCCACCCAGGTGTAAATCACATTAATATTCATGGCCATTCACACTCCCACGCATACAGCAGTGCTGACCAAAAACAAAGAAATTTAAATAGTTATATTGTTGTTTGTGTAAGAGTGGCCAGACTGATTTTCACTTTATTTTGAAGTAAAAATTCTAGCCTACAAGAATAGAAACTCAAAAGTCTTGTGGACAACTATTCAGTATGTGTTAAATGGCCTTATTGCGGTGACATTTTTTTTTCCCAAAACGTACTAACCACGCATAATAAATTTTTTCTATAAAATGCAAACATGTACATCCATTTTGCTCACATATTATTGAAGCAGAGTTTGTGCTGAATACAGCAAATTTACATGTTGGCAAATGGTATGATTTAAGTAGCTGAAATAAGCACAAATGTCAGGGCATGTCAAAACATCTCAAGGGCCCCAAAAACACCTCAGACCCCAGAGGGTTAAAGTGTATGTTGCCGCTATCGCTGCACATCACGATGCATTTGAAGGTAAGTCGTTGGGAAAGCACGACCTGATCGTCAGGTTGTTGAGGGGGGTGTGGAGACTAAATCCGGCTCGCCCGCTCTCTATACCCTCTTGGGATTTGTCTCTGGTCCTTTCGGCACTTCAGAGACAACCAGCAATCAGCTGCAACCTTTGCAATCAGCTGAGTTAAAAATGATGTCCTGTAAGACAGTACTCCTGGTTGCATTGGACTCTATCAAGATGGTAGGGGACCTGGATGCATTTTCGATCGATGAATCGTGCCTAGAATTTGGCCCGGATACGTGCCCAAGGTTCCCACCACTCCTTTCCGGGACCAGGTGGTGAACCTGCAAGCGCGGCCTTCGGAGGAGGCAGACCCAGCCCTGGCTTTTCTCTGACCCGTTCACATTTTGCGCCTATACGTGGACAGAACGCAAAGCCTCAGGACCTTAGATCAGCTCTTCATCAGTTATGGAGGCCAGCAGAAGGGAAAGGCTGTCTCCAAGAAGAGGATGGCCCACTGGATAGTGGATGCCATCGCCTTGGCTTACGAAGCCCAAAATGTGCCCTGCCCGCCTGGGTTGAGAGCCCACTCCACTTGGAGTGTCGCTTCTTTTTGGCCGCTGGCACACGGCACCTCGCTGACAGACATCTGCGGGCTGGCGACACCTAACACGTTCGCTAGGTTTTATATCCCACGTGATGATCCGGTTTCTTCCTGTGTGCTCGCTCCAACCAGCCGGTAACACCGAAGTTCCCGCTCTAGTGTCGGCTTGCTGCGCCACCCCCCTCCACATGGAGCGGATACGTGTGCTTTTCTGCTCTAATCGAGTCCCCACTTAAGCGAACCCTGTTGATTACCTCCCGCACTTAACCAGCTCCCTGCGGTGAGCCCTTGTCTTTCCCTTGGCAGAGTCCGCTCTGCCGTCACTGTCCGGTGTAGCCTCCTCCTTCTCAGGCTGGAGCCACCCCAGTGACATTCCATATGTTGCACTGCCCCTAACCGGCCAGTCCATATGTCTATTCTCCACATGTTCGGGGCAGAATGTGGCTTCCCTCTCCCCTGGAAAGGCACGCTTTCCCAGTGTTATCCAAGAGTTCCACTGTGTGGGTTATAACGGAACAGCAGTTCGAACTCCCTCTACGCAGGTCTTCCGCCCCAGCCAGTTGGGGGTCTGAGAGTCTTGCGTAGGGCTAGTGTTGTTTTTGGCGGCCTGTTTTAATTTTAGTTTTAGTCTAGTCTTTGTGTCAAGCTGTCATTTTAGTTTTTATTAGTTTTAGTCACGTTCATACTCTTTTTAGTCTAGTCTAGTTTTAGTCGACGAAAACTGATGACATTTAAGTGTAGTTTTAGTCGAAGAAAGACATAGTCTAGTTTTAGTCAATGAAAATTATATTTTAGCCTCTTTTTAGTAATGCAATTCTATTTAACACATCCTTTAAAAAAAAAAAAACATAAAAAGACCAAACTTCTTTTTTTTATATATAAAAAAAAATGTATTCAAAGAATCCTAAAAAAAACTATTACAGGTTAAAAAAAATTAAGCAGCACAACTGTTTCCAACATTGATTTAAAAAAAAAAATCATGAAGGCTGATGGTTAGTTAGGTAAGTTAGCGGTACATCTCACTGATGCTGACATCTGTCTATTTATATTTGCAGCCTTTTGCAGTTGCCTTGGCAGCCTGGGTAATAGAGTAACCAAAACTGAACATTTATATATAAAAAATATATTGTATTTAGACAGTATCACATATTTGCAAAGGCGTCGATTTCGGTGGGGGCGGTGGGTACGCGTCCCCACCAGATTTCGTCATGAGTCATTTTGTGCCCACCACTTTTGGAAACATTGAGGCACGGATGTACCTAATACAAATAAAACATCTCCAGTTAACTAGCAGAGCATTCATTTAGTCCGCTCTTAAATAAGAGATCTAGCGCTAAAATGTTTTGTTTTTGAACTCAAGCTAAGCGCTCGTGTCCGCTGCTATCAGTATCATGGATACAGTGTTCTCTTGTTCGCAGTCTTCACTCGGACGCGCTCTTCAATCTATCGCAGTTGCGGCGGACACTATTCATTCCGGTGAAATCACAAAATAAAATGCACACAACTGCTTGATATAGACTGTAACCACTGATGAACATATTCGTTTTTGATGAGGGAAAAAAAACTATACCGAGGGCGGATTAGAACCCTTAACCTCTGACACGCTTGGCAAAAGATCTGCCACTAGACCACTGAAGTACTCAAACAAAACTTGCGGATCGACTTATTTCACTAAATCATTATAACCTAAGCAGTTATTCAAAAAGTTTACACAAGCGTATAGGTAATATTTCCTATGTCAAAACTAGGCAAAATATAGTCTGAAAATTCATTTGAGCTCTATGATCAGAAAAGGAATTATATAACACTAAACAACTTACTCCGAGCTTGTATCATCGGCGGGGTCAATTCGTTCTTCGAAATGCTGCCGTTCGTCGTGAGTTTCAAATTCCTCTGAGGAAAAGGTGAATTTTTCCCCGCTGTAAATAATCCTCTGAAGGAGTAGCGTGCTGCCATCCTCAAAACGCGATGAACTATTAGTGATTCTGATAAAGAAAGTTACTTCGTGTTGTTATGGCATTGGTCGGGGGGCGTGCCGCGTGTGCGATGCATAGATCGCCTATTTACCATGTGAAAAGCTAAACGCGCATCATGTTTATTTTTCTTTATTTGACGAAAAGCACAACACTTTGTTTTAATTGTGAGTATCCACAAAAAAAAATAGACACTTAATAGGATCGATTGATGTATAACACTTATATGTACGATCAAAATCAAAAGTATTTTGAGTCTCTTTTGCACTGATAAGGAAAAAAGCGAGCAGATCACGCCGGCATGATTGCCGACCCCAGAGGGTTAAGGGTGGAGGGAGACAGACTGCGCTCCAAGCCCTCTTGCAGGAAGGAAAGCACGGCTCTGATCGAACAAGTTCGGGGGTTCTCCTGGTAAGAAGAACACCACTCGACGAATAGGTTCCACTTCAACACATAGAGGCGCCTCGTAGAGGGGGCTCTAGCGGAAGTGATGGTGTCAACTACCGCTTGGGGAAGGTCACCTAGAACCTCCGCTTCCCGTCCAGGGACCAGTCATGGAGTTTCCAGAGGTCCGGACGCGGGTACCATAGGGTGCCCCGTCTCTGAGAGAGCAGGTCCTCTCTCAGAGGAATGGCCCGGGGAGGGGCTGCCGCGAGGAGCACTAGTTCCGAGAATCAGGTCCGGTTGGGCCAATATGGCGCACCAAGCAAGACCTGATCCTTGTACTCCCCGACTTTGCACAGGGTCTGTGAAATAAGGCTCACTGGGGGAAACACATATTTGCGAAGACCCCGGGCCAGCTGTGTGCCAGTGCATCCGTGCCGAGGGTCCCCTCGGTCAGGGAGTAAAACAGCTGTCAGTGCGACGTGTCCAGGGTGGCAGACAGACCTATCTGTGCAGTACAGAATTCCTGGACATTTGTTCTAGGGGAACACCTGCCCGCAGGAACAAAGGGTTCGACACAAGCTGAGAGTTTGGCGACAGTGCGGGGTCACTTGGAACCGGCACGAGCCGCTCTGCCACGCCCATCTCGGGACTCGATCATGGAGCCAGTGTTCGAGCGGCCACATATGAAGCAATCCGAGCGGCGTAAATCCTCCGGTCACCCTGGCTATACGCAGAAGTAGCCCTTTTCTGGTGTCTCGTTACGTCGAAAGTGAGCGACTGATAGAGAACTGTTTTAATGGAGTTTTTGTATATTTCACTGAATGATATGGTCTTAAACAACAGTACAATCCATTGAACAAACAGTACTTCTATCCATCACACCCTCATTTTCAAATTAAATATAGTGCTGTCCTGACTAAGGTCTATGGCTTTGAATACAAAAACTCATGAACAATAATAATTAAAAAAAAACTTTGATCACTGGATTTAATCCATACCAGGTCCCAGAATATTTTTTTACAGATATCAGGTTAGCACAGATCCTACCAAAATAGACAGGAGGTGTGCAGGGGTGAGCATTTGGTTTAAAAAAAACAAAACAAAAAAAAACTGAAAAGGCAAAGGAAATAAATAAACCAAACTGCAAAATAACCCTTTTTACCTTCTTCATATGATTTGGAACTTTACTAATTTGTCAAGTAAGTAAAAATAATAATAAAAAATATATATGGTGAATTCAGGTTGATTGGGACACTTTTTCCAATTTTCCAGTCATCTCAATGGCAAAAAATGTCCCAATCACCATAATACTTTTACAGCATTTTTTTAAACTGATAACGATAGACTTTTCTTCCCTATTGTGACGTACATTGACTTGATTTTTTCCATTTGGAAAAATTCCATTAATTGCATTAATTGCATCATTGTGGTTTGCTTTTGATATGATCTCATGTGAGTGACAGGTTGCACAGCCCTCAAAAACACTGCAAGAGGGAGGGGAAGTTTGAAGATTGAATGAATTGTGTGTAGGCCTATGGATAATTAATTTATGTAAAAAAGTATATACTGCAATATTCCATAAAATTTAGATTTTTATGGTGGCTTTAATGTGTTTGAGACAAGAGCCTGTAATTTTTATGTATAACCTCTAGGTGACAGTATTATCCCAACAGTAAATATCACAATAATTAAAAACCTAAGGGGTTTGATCTTGAGTATGTGAAATATTAACAACCACAAGATGGCAGTCTAAGCTCTGTGATGTACTGATATCCATTCAAGTAATTCTGTTTTTATAAATAGATGGTATGTAAATTAAAGGTTTGCTATGTGAATGAATGAAAAAATTAAAAAATTAAAAATAAACATTAAAATTATTGTTGCAATAACAATAGGGAATTCCTATAGGGAATTTTTGCTCTTGTGTTTCTGGTTTGGCCCACTCATCAGAAAGAAAATGCTGACATTTCCCACAGAATGCTAACAATAAACTCCCTGTGGTTTCGTTTCAGAAGCGTGGCATTTGACAAACAAAACCACAACCATGAACTGGTTATAGCATGTTCTTTCTAAACCACTTTCCAAAACCATCCAATTACAAGTGAGACATATCTAAATAATGTCATATTAAAAACAAAGCAATTTTTCATGTATTGTAAACAGTTAAGTTGCTCACCACAAATAAGAAAATCTTTTATGTTCAGAATAAGGTCTTTACTTGGACTAATGACAATGACTAGTGACCCATATGCCCATATGGGTATGAAATGGGCTGACAAATGGGCCCCATGTAGGATTGTCTGCAGGTTACACAATGGCCCCATGTTAATTGCCCAGATGAATTTCATGTAGGATTGCACTTGGTACTAGGTGGGACCCAAGTGGGCAACATGCACAAGACCCATTTCAGTCCCAGCTGCCAGGTATTTGTATGTGGGGCCCATGTGGGTTTGAAATGGGCTGAAAAATGGGCTCTGAATGGGATTATCCGCAGGTTCCATAATGGCCCCATGTTAATTGCTCAGATGGATTTAATGTAGGATTGCACTTGGTACTAGGTGGGACCCAAGAGGGCAACATGCACAATACCCATCTCGGTCCCAGCTTAACCCAGCCGACATTTGTATGTGGGGCCCATGTGGGATTGAAATGGGCTGAAAAATGGGCTCTGTATGGGATTGTCCACAGCTTCCATAATGGCCCCATGCCAACTGCCCACATGGATTGCATATAGGATGGCACTTATAAACAGGTGGGCCCCAACTGGGCAACATGCACAAGACCCATCTTGGTCCCAGCTTTAGTTTTTTTGTGGGTACTACAAGGATACTACATGGGCTGAAATACGGGCTGTAAGTGGGTTTGCCCAGGGTTCCATGTTGGCCCTAGCAACTTACTCATTTAAGTTTTATGCAGGATTTCACAGGGCTTTAGGTGGGGCCCAACTAGGAATCCTATGCATGTGGCCCAACTACACTAAAAAAAAAATACCTCATCAGTTGAATGTATATTAATCATGTGGCAAATTTCCACAAAACATTATTACATTAATAAAGCTGTATGTAATCATGTCTGATGGATGTAATAAAACTATTTCTATCTGAATTATCACAATTACATTGAAATTGTAATTTCAATTAAATTCCCCTATAGGGATCATCTGGGTTCCATCTAAATGAGTAGCAACACGACACAAACAAGTTTTAAAGCATTATAGCACACAGTGAGATTGAAATCTTTTAAATTTTATTGAAATTACCCATCATATTATGCTATATTCTGAAATTCCAGAGACAATATTAAAGCAGCAGATTTATGTCAGATTAAAGAGTATCTCTTTAAAGTTATATACCTAATTGTTAAAATAGTTCAAATATTTTGAACCTGTATTTGACCCAGTCTCTACTGAATGCTTTGAACATTTGAACAGGAAATAAATTGGGGACAGTTAGAAGAAGCAGCAACTATACATTTATTAGTAAAGCTTACACAGCCAGTCATTTGTGCATTCTAGACACTGCCCTCCTCCATCTCTTGTCCCAGACTATTTTAAGAGTTCCCTCTCAGTTTCTTGCCAGTTGATCTGTGCAGTCTTCTTAAGAGCCTCTGCAAAATAAATTAGTTTTTTTTAGAGATTGTGATTTTAGAGAAATCATGTTACTTACACGTCACAATACCTTATGAAAGAATAACAACTTTTACTCAGGATAAAAAAAAAAAAAACAGGAAAAAACTTCATTTGGAATGGTCATGGTATTGGAATGTCACTGGAAGGGCATTTGGGAAATCAATAGAGAATTACTGTTTATTTATTCAGACTATTCCGATTTCATTTTGTATTAATAAAACCAGTTTATAAAGTAATAATATGCAATGTGTTTGAAAGCATAAATTCATTCATTGATAAAAGTTTACCATTAAAATCTATAAACAAAAATAATAATAATACATTATTTGTCTCAAGACTTTTTTGTCATTTTAATATTAGGTAGTTTCTCACAATCAGATTCTCAGTCCATGACAAAATGCTGCATAATAATAAATATTTTAATTTTTTTTAATACTAATAATTTATGATTGCTTTTAAAGTAAAAATATAAAAATATTATTCTTTGTGTGGAAAGAATATATCTTTTGTCTGGAAAATAATTGATGTGATCACAGGTGTGGATGCTTCTTAATTTTATCAGTAGGAAATCGCGCTGAAGAAGTCTCATTCCGAACACATTGCCATATTTGGCATCAGTTCACGTGTGCCAGATGTTGGTACGTAGGCCTAGTCGTAAATACGCTGTAATGTTTGTTATAATGTATTTTCTGTTTGTCG
The DNA here is from genome assembly GCA_029959095.1 of Rhinichthys osculus. Lineage (NCBI taxonomy): Eukaryota > Metazoa > Chordata > Actinopteri > Cypriniformes > Leuciscidae > Rhinichthys > Rhinichthys osculus. Next base: position 26,648,246 of record JARWKJ010000017.1, read on the forward strand.
ATATTAAATCAGATTAGCTCCCTCATGTTCAGTCACTACATTACATCTGTCATTCCACTGAGGCTTTGCGTTTCATTGGTTTCGTTCAGCACTTTACTAAACTACGATGATTAAACAATGCCTGTCACGTGACGTGCTTTAGACCTTAAGTCAGTTAATCATATTCATATCAGGTTCAAGTAAAAGGATAGTAACCACAAAACTTACCATGCTTTTACCTCAGTATTGGTATTTTAAAAGTGATATTTGTTTTAAACAGTGGTGGAAAGTAACTAATTACAAATACTTTCGTTACAGTTCTTGAGTAGATTTTTCGATTTTTTCTACTTTCTTGATTATAATTAAATTGTGGTACTTTTACTCTTACTTGAGTAGAATAAAAAGAAAGTATTCAACTTCGCTACATTTATTTTTCACCAAAAGTACAAAGTACTTTGACAAAGGTGCCGACGGAGCACCAGGGAAAGCTGACATTTGACAGACACTTTTCAAACTACTGCGGTGGAGCCCTGCGCTTCAGCCAATAACAGTCAGATCTGGAGCGCTTCAGCCAATAACAGAGAGGTCTGACTCAGGTGCAAAACCAATCAAAACCTCCAGTTCGGCTGGGGGGTGGGGGGGGGGGGGGGGGGGGGTGGACTTTCAGTGGCCCTGTCCCAATACCCGCACTTGCGCCCTTGTGCCCCTCAATGCGCGTTCTCGCTAAGGGGTGCAAGACCGTAGGGTGTCCCGATCCTCTAATAGTGTTCTCCAGGGGTGATCATAAGGGCACTTAATGCACCCCTTTCGCAAGTGCGCATCAGACCTCACTTTGCTGTGGTATATTACCCAGAATCCTTGTAGTGTTGTGACGTTTCGAACAGCTAACCAATGGGGGAGAATGGTTGCTATGGTGCTGTTCGGGAGCGGAAACTCCGAAGATAAAGGAAGCCGGTATGGTGAAGTGTTTTTCAAGGCCGCGAAATTTAAAAATATTAGTGTTATCGTGTCACGAAATGTAGTTTTAAGAGTTTTTCAGTCGAGAATATAGTTGTTTAAAGCTCAAATCTGTGGTTTGTTTATAAAGATAGCGCCTATTTAAAATTTTGATCGGACTTTTTCGGAGTTCCAGGGATCAGCGGGCGCACAGCGCTCATATACCCCGCCTGGAACAGCCTTACCTCGGCTAGTCATTCTGACGTTTCCCGCGGGCTCTGTGTCTAGTGGTTAAACATGAGCTATAAATCGGCTTGTGTATATCTAACAGGCGATCTTTGGTCTCATTAATCTATGATTTGTTCCCTGGCAAATCGTTTTGGCTGAGGGCAAAGTGAAGTTTCATAACTTTATAAATTTATGCTATTTAACTGTAATGTTGGAACGTTAGCCTGTTGACTTATGTTTGACTGAATCTTTTAACTTGCTTTATTTCTTGACTTATATAGCTTCTTATACTTTTTAGGCTACTTATAATTTAATAATGGCTATTATTGATCAATAAAACTGAAATTTAACAAAAAGAGACAGGGTTGTGTCATTTTATTTCATATAGCCTATGTAAGACTTTTAATATAGCCTTAGCCTATATATAATATATCACCAACACGTCATGTATTTTTTCATGTATGGTATGGGAAGAATTTCATAGATCAATTTCCATAATAACATAATTAAAATTGCATTTCGAATCGCTGTGAATACGGTAAGGCAGTATAAGCTCAGGCAAACCCCAATCACAATTTATCTTAGCCAAAAACTGTTTTAATATTAATAACATTAACAGAAAGGTTGGTAGCTAAGAGTAAAAAAAGATTATTTTTTTCATTCAAAGGATTGTGTCATGTTACAGCTATTATAAGCAGCACACACATTAGCCAAATGAATGGTGTTTGCTCTCCTGATCACAACAGAAGTGATGTGTGAAAAACTGTCCCAATTCTGCTCTTCACAGCTTTGGGCCCTTGCGCACTTACTCCGCTAAGTGCACTTTCAACAAGTGTCCACTTCCAGGAAGGCCTTAGGGCTCAAGTGAGAATTGGGACTGGGCCAGTATCGCTTACGTTTCAATTCAGTGAATATGCTCATATTCTGATTTTACATTTTAATTATGGCAACTCCTGAAATGGGTCATCCCATTGATAATACCAGAGCACTGAGCAGTTGAAGTAAATGAAAAACTCGGCTCATAACATGGACACAGTTATTGCACTGACGGAGCAAGAACAATGTAAGTGTCTAAAATACATGCACACAGTTCAATTAAATGGTAAATCTCGCCCTGTTTAATAACATAGTTAAACGAGTGAAACAGTGAAATAAGATCGCAATATTTATTTGTCAATCAGATGAACGTAAAAGTGTAGTTCGTTACTCTATAGCAACAATGGGCTCCCAGCACATTTTCGGTAGAACGAAAAAAAATGAGAATTTAATTTAACATGGTAACCCGTAACCCGTACCCCACTTAATTTTTTTTTTTTTTTTTACTGGCACTTTTTTATTCATACTGTTGTAAATCTCTCTTTTTTTATGGGACCTCTCACTTATTCTTCTTTGCTTTCAATTATGAAATTTAACTGAAACATTCAAATGATCTTACCTGGACTTACTTTTCAAAATCACAATACATGAAATACAATGAAATTTGTTTCATGTTGCTTCTTAACACAGAGTGAGTATATATTATTTTATTACATTCTATGATACAAGCTATGTTGATTAGCATTGCTATAAGAATTAGTTCACCCAAAAATGTTATTTGATTTACTCGCCTCAAGTCCTCTTAGGTGTACATAACATTCTTATTTCAGACGAATACAATCACAGTTATATTCAAAAATGTCCTGGCTCTTCCAAGCTTTATAATGGCAGTGAATGGCTGAAAAAAAAAAGAAAAAAAAAATTACTAATTACAAATTGCACGGCTCCAGTGGGTTACTAAAGGCCTTCGGAAGCGAAGCCCTGGGTTTTTGTAAGAAAAATACCCATATTTATTACTTTATAATCTAAAATAACTTGCTTCCGCCAGACGACCGTACGCATACTACGCAATTCGACTTGCACCACAGGAGTAAAAGTGAAGTGCTTTTATCACGAATGGATGCACTTTTTTGGGCTTCAAATTTTCTCCAGCCATTCACTGCCATTGTAAAGCTTGGAAGAGTCAGGACATTTTTTAATATAACTCTTGATTGCATTCATCTGAAAGAAGAATGTCATATCTAGGATGGCTTGAGGGTTAGTAAATCATGGGCTAATTTTCCTTTTTGGGTGAACTATCCCTTTAAATACATACATCATTCTTATGAAAATACCTGAGATAGCTTGATGAACACATATATTATTGCTATCATGTGTTTGTCTTCATGTTTCAGTCAAAACGTCTCTGTTTGGATGTTATTATAAAAAGCATTTCCTTTATATAGTTTAATACTTCTATGAATCTCACTTGTGGACTTTCTGCGTGAGGGATGAATCAGAACTGGGCTTCCAGTTTGAAAGAAACGGATGAGGTGTGTGTTTAGCGCTCAATATCGCTATTATCTCCCCATTTTGGGTAAAAATACCGGTAGAAAAATAATACTTATAAAATAATAATACTATTTTAATAATACTTTGTAGTACTTGAGTAGTTTTAAAGCAAATACTTATTTACTCTTACTTGAGTCATATTATTTTTTAGTACTTCTACTTGTACTCAAGTAAATTATTACTTAAGTAGCAATATACTTTTACTTAAGTACAATTTGTTAGTACTCTTTCCACCACTGGTTGTAAATGTAACCACAACACGTACCATGCTTGTAATGCCTAATAATGTAAAATCCAATATTTGTTATAGTAAATCAGTACTTTTAACCTTTAAATAGTCCTATAGGGGCCTATATTATACATAATTATATTTTCTTTTCTCTTTTTTTTTCAGCTGAAAAGACCAAAAGGGCCTTTTGGACTCAGTCAGCCCATTATTGTTTGAGAAGTAAAGGAGGAGATGGAAAGCTACAAAGGCAAATATTCGCATGTATGTGTTGGTTTTAACCCTTAATCAAACATTTTATCAAGCATTTGTTATTTCGTAAACCTTTTCTTACAAAACCCATTGCCCAATCAGTACAAACATATATGTCTCAAAGTCTTAATAATTCACAAGATTTAACAAACTTTGTATACTCGTACACAATCCTGCAGCTTTTACTCCCACTGCTGTCATTGGCCACTGTCTCAATTCCTGTACATATTTATCGGGATATTATCAGTTGAACCCCTTCTTGGAGAGTCGGATGTCAGAAACTTTATATTAATTGCATTGTATTCATTCAAATTATTTCAAATTGGACACTGTCTATTCATGTTCCACTGACACATGATGTTAATATTAATACATGATATATTAATATCAGAAGGTTCAAAAGGTCCAGAAGGACAGCAAATGCTCCACTGCTCATACAGGGGGTGGAAGTAGAGTGGATAACATCAAGTTTCTTGGATCCACATTACAGCAGAACTCACTTGGGCTCTAGACATCTCCCACCATGGTGAAACAAGCTCGAAACACTTCCTCAGGAAGTTGAAGCAGGTCTGACTTTCCTCTCAGCTGCTGATAAATTTCTACAGGAGTGCCATAGAGAATATACTGTATGACTGTGTGACTGTGTGGTATGCCAGCTGCACTGAACAGGTCAGGACGGGAATGACCTGCAGCGCAGAGGATTGGAGGGAATCCATTTTTAGATCTAGAAAAGGCCAGAAACCTTGCTGTAGATCCCATCCACCCAGATCATACTGTTAGTTGCACTTCCCTCAGGGTGGAGAAACAGAAATATGAAAACACACACAAACAGATGAAGAAACAGCTTCTTTCCAAAAGCTGTGACTTCCATTACCCCCCCTGCACAAATGTGACCCTGGACCACGAAACCAGTAAAAAAAAAAAGTCTAAAACAGTAACAAAAAAAAAAAAGAAAAAAGAAAATTATATATATATATATATATATATATATATATATATATTCAGTGCTTTCAGAATCTACATTTTTAAAATAATTGTATTCCTGTATTTTTAATATGAACATTTTAATGACAGTATATTTATTGAACAAACATGAATTGCTTAATTTATCCAAAAAAAATATATATATTTTTTTTTAAAATAACGAAAATAGTTTTGCTAAAGTGATTGTTTTGAACAAGTATTAACTAGATATTATTAAAAACATATTAGTTCAGCTAAAGTATCTTTATCAATACTGTGTGCCTTTTGTCCCATGCTGGTTTTACTCAGCGGGGTAAAAGTTCCACATTGCCACCTCATACATTTATACGATTTTTATAAACAAACCGATTTTTAGGATTTATTTTCACATAAAATCTGTTGCCCCAGCAATGTTCAATACAAGCATTTGTTCTGCAATCATTCACTATGGGAGTGGTGAAAAGCAAATATTTCTTAGGGTATGCATTTAACCATGTTAGTACATTTATAGTATATTACCTTTTTAATTACTGCATGTTGTTAATATGTTCTTAATAAAATATTATAAATATGATGTATGTTATAGATATTAGTATAAACTAGGACAATTGAATGTGAAATATACTTTACAGTAGTTACTTTACTTTAATATACTTTACTCTTTGCTCTTTCTCACGGTCTTATTTTTTGTGAAGGGAAAGTTTTTTATTTACAAAGTGTGCTGACAACAGCAAATTTGGTGTTATTTATATCAGATCAGGTACTGTAATTTGATAAGACAAGAATTCTTATCTTCCTAGAAAGTGGATATTTTCCACAAGTTGTTAGCACTAGAAGATCAGGAGCAAAAGGAGCAGGTTATGAGGGCTGAGGGGCAGTACCACAAATTAAAATTTTGTCATCATTTACTCAATCTCATGTTGTTCCAAACCTTTATAACTTACGTTCCACTGTGGAACACAAAAGAGGATGTTTTGAAAATCGTCAATAGTTCGTTGGCCATCTGACTAAGAGCAACATTGGACCCCACTGAATTCCATTGTATGGACAAAACACACTCACACACATTTTTCAAAATATATTTTGTGTTCCACAGAATATAGAAAGTCATACAGGTTTGGAGTGATATGAGGGGAATGATGATTTCCAGATCTGTTAAATTGTGAGGGCATTTCCGGGGCCCGGTCCTAGGACACCCATAGATTTTCTGGATTCATCTATCTTTCCTGAAGCCATTCTTTAGTTTGTTTAGTTTGTGAGTTTTGGATCATTGTCTTGCTGAAAAATGCAAGTTATCTTTTAATTGTTATCTTTAATAGTAATTGTTAGCTTTCTACCAGACTTCAGACGGTTCTGTGCCAAAATAAATTGGTACTTTGAGCTATTCATGATTGCCTCCACACCTTAACTGATTAAATTATTTTTTGTTGTGTTTTTTTCAAAGTTTAGCAGGGTTCGAAATCTTCAGAAGGTTTTTTTTTTGTTTGTTTTTTGTCAGGAAAGGGTTGCGTCTTGCCACCCTGCCCCATAGCCCAGACAGATGAATACGAGAGATAGTTATCACATGTAGGAAGCAACCAGTACTTGGCTGTTGTGCCATATAGGCCTACTTTCTTCACTAAACTAAACTCTAGACTAAAAACACATCTCTTTGGCCTAGCATAACACACTATAGACTTCCTTAATTCAAATTTAGGCTGCATAGTTTAGATCAGCCGGAACCGGGAACACGTCCCGTAAATCCTGATGTACTTGGTACATCATAAGAAGGATGGCGTCTACGCTAATATTAGTCTCTCTGTTTATCCCGAGGGACCCTCTATGGTGGACCTGCGCCTGGACCCATCCCAACTCATCCTGAAGTGCCAGCCTCATCAGCCCTGTGAAGGCCTCATCGACACGACAGCCATCAGCACTGATCCTCAACAACTCGTCTCCATACCGGCGTGATTAATTCGACTTCCAACCAGATGGAAATGGATAAATACCCTAAATGTTCCGATCCAATCTGACTTGTAATGCTGCCCGAATCATACACTGTTCCTTCGTTGGTCAGAGGAGAACTGCCCCTCCCCGACTGAGCCTGGTTTCTCCCAAGGTTTTTTTCTCCATTCTGTCACCTGATGGAGTTTTGGTTCCTTGCCACTGTTGCCTTGGCTTTTGGCTTGCTTAGTTGGGGACATTTAATATTCAACAATATTATTGATCTGCCTTACTTAAGGTGGACGTTGACTCAATTTTCTTCTAGAAACAAACTTTGTTGTATTATTTTCATGTTATCACTGTGAAGCTGCTTTGAAACAATCTGTATTGCAAAAAGCGCTATATAAATAAAGGTTACTTGACTTGACTTGTTGATGACTGTCTCCACTGTGATCCGTACAATATCTAATGCCTTGGAAATTGTTTTATAGTCCTCGCCTGAGCAATATATTTTAACTATGAGATCCCGTTGATCCTTCGAAAGCTCTTTGTGGCCCATGGCTCTTGTAATATCATGCACAAAATCAGTCACTGTTTAAATTTAGCTCAAAGAGCAAAAGCTTACACATCAGAATCAGTTCCTTAAATTTAATTTCTAAAGTTCCAAAACATCTGTCACAAAGACTTGGAGCGATGTGAAAGAGTGCCACATAAGTCTACAATGAGAACAATGAGAACAATGATGAGAACACAGACCATATGTTAAAGTAATCTGCTGAACACTAAAATAATACTGTTAATTCGAGTTTTGACTTTATCAGTATGCATTTCATGCTGCAAACTGTCTTGTTGTATTTTTTTTTAATTATTATTATAGTATATCACAACATCAAGCCTGTTTTATTTTAGTCAGAACAGGTCTAAGAAATCCCCTCAAAAATCCCCATGAAAAGCACCAATCATTTTGGTTAATTTCAGCTTCCACTACTTTTACAGCATTTTTTAAACTGATAACGATCGTTTTTTCTTCCATATTGTGTCGTTCATTGACTTGTTTTTGTCCATTGGGAATTGATTGGATCATTGTGGTTTGCTTTTGATATGATCCCATGTGAGTAACAGGTTGCACAGCCCTCAAAAACACTGCAAGAGGGTGGAGAAGTTATTTTGATTAAAGATTGAATGAATTGTGTGTATGGATAAATCATTTATGTAAAAAAGATATACTGCAATATTCCATAAAATTTAGATTTTTATTATGGCTTTAATGTGTTTGAGACAAGAGCCTGTAATTTCAATTTATAACCTCTAAGGCGTTTGATCTTGGGTTTCTGAAAAAATAACCACCACAACATGGCCGTCTAATCTGTGATGTACTGATATAATGAGATATTCTCCAGTATCCCTGCAACCCCACAAATGACAAGCAGTCTAGAGAAAGGATGGAAGATTGCAGTCTAGCAACTATCGAAGTAATTCTATAGATAGATTAAATTAAATTTAAAGCTTTGCTATGTAAACGATTTACATAACATTGTAGAATCTCAGACTAAAACATCCTGTTTTGTGGCACAATTGTTCATCAAAACAATACAATTATTGTTGTAAAAACAGTATTATGAAATGAAACTAGGGAATTTTTTGGTTAGATTGGCAAAGTATCATTGTTTACTTGATGTTACAGCATTCCTGTAAAAGGCATCAGAGCCTTTAATTATTAACTTTAATATTGATATTCTGTCTGTGGTCTTGTGTTTCTGGTTTGGCCCACTCATCAGAAAGAAAACGCTGACATTTCCCACAGAATGCTAACAATAAACTCCCTGTGGTTTCGTTTCTGAAGCGTGGCGTTTGACAAACAAAACCACAACCATGAACTGGTTATAGTATTGTAACGGATCCACTGGAGGCAAGTTTGAAGAGAACCCAAGTGCAGTTTATTTACAAACAAGATCAAACATGAAACAAAAGCATGGCGTGGCATGAACATAAAACAATATATAAACATGGAAAAGACTCTTACCAACAGAAGTCACAGTGAAACAATACTTGACAAAGACACATGGCAAACATCAGGGCTTGAATACGCTGATTTCACGCAGCCGCCATTTTGAAATGACTCCGGTGAGAAGAAAACCGGAAGTGTCGCCTTTAATCATAGGAGAGTCGCGAATGCGATGGCATACTGTTGTGTTTAACCCTCTAGGCGCCACGGTCGAGTTTACTCGACAAGATGAGGCACTGAATAAAACGGCCGATTTTGTCAAATTGGGTGTCAAATTTCGTTCGACCTCCCCTCCACTGGATGGCAGACATGTCATACTTCATCCCCGAATCAAAAAAACGTCATGTTTCTATACAAAATGTTCGAGTTAGAGCGCATTGAATCAGTGAGATCAAAAGCGGAGCTAGTGTGCGAGTGAGCCATGTTATCAGATCCTCTCCGCAATCGCGGCGACAGTATTGTGGTGGAGACTTTGTCTAATGCCACTGGGTATGTTAGACGAGGTCGAAGTATTCATAGGACAGTTAGGAGGCAATGTGGAGGCAGGGTGAGGAGTCGCAATGACAATGACAGTAGTCCGAGCTGTGCACACTCGACGCGCGCGCGCGAGGCAGATCTGGCCGCGCTGCTCGTATCATCTCACTCATGATCTGTGCGAGTGAGCGTTTGAACTAAACAGGTATTGTCTACTTGTGTTTTTATGTCATATGAATAATATATATGTGCCCCATACATGGAATCAGAGTGTCTACTGTATTTAGTAAATGGAAAATCTCTACAGCAAAAGGCAACCACTACATGCATTCGGTTTGTTTCTACCATTTATTAGTAATGATTTACACAGTTTGTTTACTACTTACTATATACCTGAGCATTCAGTATTGTGCAATATAACATACAGAGGGTGATGGACATTTTGGGGGGAAAGAAGTGCTGCATTTTATCATTAAAACATGTGACTTTTCATGAAAATTCTATAATCCAAGATTGCCGCCACCATATGACGTCATAATATGCAAATTAGATGGAAAAATGTAATCCCTACATAAACTTTGGGTCATCCTTAATATTTCTCTAATTTACAGAAAGTCTCTATCTTTTATCACTTTTAAGATATAGCCTTTTGAAATTGAGATGTCAAAATCGAACGTTTTAGGAAAAAACCTCTGGCGCCTAAAGGGTTAATGTAGAAATTAGTTATTCTAAAAATGTACATACATTTCTTTAATACTTTAGACTATATACAGTGAAATTCATTTATAAATAAAAATATTTTTTTATATATAATTCAGAATGTAAAAAAAAGAAGCAGGAACGAACTATATATCCTATATTGGATATTAACATCCAATAGTGTAAATCGCGGCAGCAGCTTCAGGTTGATAGTCCAAGGCATTGTTGTTTATCTGTACTTCCGGGGTTCTTCCCACCGGAGCCTCGCTTTCGATTTCAAAATGGCGGCTGCGTGAAATCAGCGTATACACAGTCTAATAACAAGACATGAGACACCTGTGAACAATGATCAGACAATTAACCAATGACAAGACACATGGCAGGATCACATAACAAACAGGGAATCACATGACAAGACACAGAAACATGACAATGACAATGACAAAACCAAAACGTGACAGATCGCCCCCTCTAAGGGCAGCTCCCGACGCCCAACAAAACCAAACATATGTCAAGCAGGGTGGTAGAGCAGATGAGGTCTTGGGGGAGGGATGGTGGGCCAGGCCTGTGCAAGGGGGCAGGACATGGGATGTGGTCTGGCATGGACGGGCCTGGGTCGTGGCATGGCGTGGGCAAACCTGGGCCATAATAAATATCTAAATAATATGTCATATTAAAAACAAAGCACTTTTTCATGTATTGTAAACATTTAAGTTGCTCACCACAAATAAGAAAATGTTTTATGTTCAGAATAAGGTCTTTACTTGGTAGTCCAGTCATTTTAAGCCAAAATGGGGGTCAACCTATAGGCAAGGCAAGGCAAGTTTATTTATATAGCACATTTCATACACAATGGTAATTCAAAGTGCGTTACATAAAAGAAATTAAAATAATCAAAAGAAATCAGAATAATTAAAACAGTTTAGAATAAAAATAAAATAAAATACAGTACAAACAGTCGGACGAACAGTAGCACAGTGCTCAATCAGTAAATGCACATCTAAACAGAAGTGTTTTGAGTCTGGATTTGAATGTGACTACTGTAGGAGCACATCTGATCTCCTCTGGAAGCTGGTTCCAACTGCGGCTGGCATAGCTAAAAGCAGACTCGCCGTACTTAGAGTGAACCCTTGGTATTTTTAGCTGATGTGATCCTAATGATGTGAGTGATCTGTTGGGTTTATATTCAGTGAGCATATCTGCAATGTATTGACGTCCTCTGCCATTGAATGATTTAATATATACCAGTAATAATACTTTAAAATCAATTTTATATGTAACTGGCAGCCAGTGTAAAGACCTGAGGACTGGTGTGATATGTTCATATTTTCTGGTTCTGCTCCGAATCCTGGCAGCAGAGTTCTGTATGAGCTGCAACTGTCTTATGGTCTTTTTAGGAAGGCCAGTGAGGAGTCCATTACAATAATCCACCCTGCTGGTGATGAAAGCATCCACAAGTTTCTCTAAATCTTAACTGGAAACAAAGCATCTAATTCTTGCAATATTTTTCAGGTGATAGTATGCTGATTTAGTTATTGCTTTGACATGACTACTGAAACTAAGGTCTGACTCTAGAGACACACCAAGATTCCTGACTTGATTTTTAGTTGTTAGACCCCTAGAGTGAAGGTATGCGTTCACCTTAAGAACTTCATCTTTGTTTCCAAACGCAATGACTTCAGTTTTGTCTTTGTTTAACTGAAGAAAGTTTTGGCACATCTAACTGTTGACTTCATCAATGCATTGGCACAGGGAGTCAATGGGGCTGTAATCGTTAGGCGATAGGGCTAAGTAGAGCTGTGTGTCGTCTGCATAGCTGTGGTAAGAGATTCGGTTCTTTCTCATTATTTGGCTCATTGGGAGCATATACAGGTTGAACAGGAGTGGCGCAAGAATTGAGCCTTGAGGGACTCCACATGTCATGGATGTCCACTCAGACTTATGGTCTCCTATACTCACATAATTACCTCTTCCTCCTAAGTATGACCTGAACTATTTTAGGACTATCCCAGAAAGCCCCACCCAGTTTTCCAGCCTGTCAAGAAGTATGTCGTGATCGACAGTGTCAATTGCAGCACTGAGGTCAAGTAGTACCAGTACTGATAATTTGCCTGAATCAGTATTTAAGCGAATATCGTTTATTATCTTTATGAGTGCTGTCTCTGTGCTGTGATGCGATCGGAAACCAGATTGAAAATTGTCAAAGTATCCATTCGAGCTTAAGAATTTGTTCAGCTGATTGAAGACAACTTTTTCAATGATCTTGTCTATGAAAGGAAGATTTGAGATCGGTATAGTTGCTTAAGATGGTCTTATCCAGATTGCTCTTTTTCAGGAGGGGCTTGACAACTGCAGTTTTCAGGGAGTTTGGAAAACTCCCAGAGAGAAGTGAGGCATTTACCACTTCTAGGAGATCTGCTTCTAAGCTGTTTAACACACTTTTGAAAAAAGATGTGGGAAGTGCGTCAAGGGCGCAGGTTGATGTTTTAAGGTGCTGTACGGTTTCTTCCAAAATTGTGCCTTCAATTTCTTCGAAAACAGACATAGTAACTACTTTCTCAGGTTGTGGTCTGATCTGTCTGACCCCAGCGCAACTCAATGATGTGCTGATCACCTTTCTGATATTATTGATTTTCTCAGAGAAGAAAGAAGCAAACTCACTGCACTTGCTGTCTGAGAGCATTTCATTGGGAATCTGGCTTGGGGGGTTTGTCAGTCTCTCTACAGTAGCAAAAAGAGTGCGTGTGTTGTTTAAGTTGCTGTTTATAATATTCGAGAATAAAGTCTGTGTAGCTTTGCCTAGTTCCATATTGAAAGCATGGATGCTGTCTTTGTAGATGTTATAATAGACTACAAGTTTTGTCTTCCGCCACATGCGCTCTGCTCTTCTGCATTGTCTTTTCATATTTTGCACAGCTGTTGAGTTTCTCCAAGGTGCTTTTTGTCTACCACTATTCTTCCTGACTTTCACAGGAGCAATATCATCAATTACACTTTTAACTTTTGAGTTAAAAGAATCAAGGAGAAAATCAACAGAGTCAGCAGATATGCTTGGTTTTAGAGATATGGCCTAATCAAGATACTAAGCTAATCAAGCTACAGTTAGTGCAAAATGCAGTTGCTAGAGTTCTTACTAGGTCAAGAAAATATGATCATATAACACCAATTTTATCATCTCTACACTGGTTACCTATTAAGTTCCGTATCAATTACAAAGTACTACTGACCTATAAAGCCCTAAATGGTTTAGCTCCTGTGTATTTAATGGACCTTCTGTCGCCCTACGATCCATCACGTTCTTTAAGATCCCTAAATTCGAGGCTTCTGGTCATTCCTAGGATATCTAAGTCCACTAAAGGAGGGAGGGCGTTCTCACATTTAGCTCCTAAACTCTGGAATAGCCTTTCTGATATTGTTTGAGGCTCAGACTCGCTGTCCCAGTTTAAAACTAGATTAAAGACGCATCTCTTTAGCCAAGCATTCACATAATGCTTACCTTTTATACTACTGTTGAATCAGATCGAATGCATTAATATTATGAACAGCAGCTATGCTAATTATTTCCTATCTGCTTTTCTGCTGTTAATTTACTGACCTTTTAAAGTATTAATATCTGTTTGTTCCATTGTAATACACTGACAGCCAACAATCACAGCAGTAATGAGAGTCAAATGATCAATCAAAGCTCATCATAAGCAGCTCTTCCACAAGAAAGTTAATACTACTTTAGACTAAAACTAAAATTTAAAAAATGCAATAAGCAATAATTTAACAACATTAAATGTAACATAAAACCCTAATGTACATAACTGATTAGAAAAAAACTATGAAGACTATGAAAATTATGAAGAAAGTTATTTTTTTAAAAATACATTAAATGTGAAGTGTCACGCAGGGAATTGTGGGAATGTCACTTTACATTTTTTCACTGTAAATTATACAATGACTTGTTCTTTTTCACTTCCAAAAACTGTAGATTTAATGGTATTTTACTGTAAAATTACATTAAATGTACCATTATATATATCACAGTTATTTACCGTATAGTAAGGAAACTTTCTGTTAACCAATTAAGTTTTTCACTGTAGCATTTTTACAGTCTTTTACCGTTAAAATCACGATCATTTTTTACGAACATTCAGCTTCTACAGATGATGTATCAGAAGCAGGAGAGAAAGCTATGGTGATTCTCTACAATGGAAGATCTACAGACACCCTGAACTCCCTCCGATTTCATCGGTTCTGTGAGGTGGCATCCAGTTCTACTTACATTTAGCAACATGTCTTACCACCAACATCAGGAGCAGCAAAGTACCACAGCCTGCGAGTGTACTTACAAGTACAAGAATGGAAGGGATCAACATCATACATTTAAATTTTACTGAAACTCTGATTTCTGCTATAGTTCTATGTTTATTGTGTCATTTTGTATCTTCATTGCTGCTGTGACAATATCAATATCTCCTGCATGGGGGTTAATAAAGTGTATTTTATCTTACAGATGGGCTTTGCCCTATGGAGTGGGGATGGCACAAGTGTGGCGAGGGATTTGTGCCAATCTGGGGACCTCGTGTGATTTAGAAATTTCCCTCCCACATCTGAATTTCGTGCGGAGCATTCGCACAGCATGCGAAGCCTGTGATTGTACTCGAATTTACTGACTTATCTCCCGGATATGACGTCAATAGGCTATTGCTTGGAAATGTCTTGTTGTTATTATAGGTCTAGCTGTATGATATATCATAAACAGAAGAATATTCCTTACCACATGCTGATACCACATTCATCTTTATCTAATCTTTCTTTTTGTTTTTGCTCTTCTGATGGTTTTCAGCTTTCTGAAATTGTATAGTTGTATAGTTGTATGGTGTATAGCGATATGACCCAGCACCCAAAATACGATCAAAACCCTCTAATGCAGCCTCCATTCTACGCGAAAGATGGATAAAAAAGCACACAGGAAACAAAAACCTTGAAAAAATTATAAACGACCCCGCCAAATCACAGAGATGCCGATTCGCACGGGACTAATATTATCACAGGACCTCGGTGCTCAGCAAAATATGGTAGGTCATTTGCGGGGGAATTTTTACTTTACAATTTACAGACATGGCCGATTCGCATGGGATTAAGATCACAGACAAACTCCGCAATTATTACAAATGACTAGAGGTCACCAGGTAATACTTATCCCATGCAAAAAAGGGCTTAAGACAACCCTACCTCCTGCTCCTGAGAAGCTCATGAAGGTCATAAGGTGCAGCTGCCAGTCTGACTGCAGCACCCTGAGATGCAGTTGTAAAAAAAACAATATAGAATGCACCCCGGTCTGTGGACACTGCAGGGGAGAGAGCTGCACAAACTCAATGCAGATGGCCTGTGACGAGAATAAAGATGAGATTATCTAGTGGTGCATTGTGTACGCAATTTGTTTGTTTGATCCAGCCACTTTTTATTTGACCTACCTTTTGTCTTCTGCATTCTCCTTACCCTTGTCTCCTGTTCTTCCCTCAGACTCAACCTCCAGAAACAGTCCCACGGACCAAGCCCCAAATAATTAATAAAGGCTGGTTTCTAGGCTACTTCTTCCTGCCTCTATGTATTAATACTCACGGGTGGCAAAAATGGGTTCCATTCAGACCTTAACATTAAGTCTTTTACTGTTATATGTCAACAAGATTCAACAAGACATTTTCACCTGGCTATACCTAATGTTTAGATCTGTTGTTGTATTTATGCAAATTAGCACATACGTAATGCACCGTTTGCCCACGTTAACAAACAATTAAAAAAAACCTTTAATACATTTTTTGTTTGTCTTGATGTAAGTAATCAAACTCAGTAATTGTCATCGTGATATCTAAAGGTAAAAAATTTTACCCTATTCACGTGAGAAAAAAAAATAATAGGCATATGAATAGGCTATATTTGGGTCTTTTCAAAACTTTGCCCTAATGGGATTCTTCAGTGCTTTTTTTTTCCCTTACTCGGGACATATTGAGGATACAAAATCAGTTGATTTTGCTTCTTTTGCAATTTGTCCTACCTTTTTTCCTAAAATGACTGGACTATGGACTAATGACATAAGCCAACATTTGTATGTGGGGACCATATGGGTATGAAGTGGGCTGAAAAATGGGCTCTGTATGGGATTGTCCATGGGTTCCATAATGGCCCCATGCCAACTGCCCACATGGATTGCATATAGGATGGCACGTATTAAACAGGTGAGCCCCAACTGGGCAACATGCAAAAGGACTATCTTGGTCCCAGTTTTAGGGTTTTTTTGTGGGTACTACAAGGATACTACATGGGCTGAAATACAAGCTGTACGTGGGTTTGTCCACGGGTTCCATCTTGTCCCCAGCAACTTACTCATTTAAGTTTTATGCAGGATTTCACAGGGCTTTAGGTGGGGCCCAACTAGGAATTATATGAATGTGGCCCAACTAGGGATCATCTACGTTCCATCTAAATGAGTAGCAACACCACAAAAAAACAAGTTTTAAAGCATTAGAGCACACAGTGAGATTTAAATATTTTTACATTTAAATTTTTTGAAATTACCCATCATATTATGATATATTCTGAAATTCCAAATACAACATTTAAAGAAGCAGATGTATGTCAGATTAAAGAGTATCACTTTAAAGTTATATACCTAATAGTTCAAATTATTTTGAACCTGTATTTGACCCAGTCTTTACTGAAAGGACTTCAAATGACTGACTACAGACAGTCATTTGTGCATTCTAGACACTGTCCTCCTCCATCTCTTATCCCAGACTATTTTGAGAGTTCCCTCTCAGTTTCTTGCCAGTTGATCTGTGCAGTCTTCTTAATAAAAGCCTCTGCAAAACATTTGTTTTTTATAGAGATTGTGAGCCGCAAACAAAGGATTTGCACTGCTGGATCCATTTGCGAAGTTTTCTGTTACAAACTGCTCAGAGACGCAAAGGTAAATGATCCAAATGCAGTTTATTAAACAGAGTAGCCTAATCCAAAGAAATGATCCAAAATCAGGCAAGGGTCATACACAGGCAGGCAGTCCATACAAACAAACAAACAAACAAATCCAGAGGGTGAGACAGGAACGGGAAAACGTCTCTGGTTACTCACGTAACCGTAGTTCCCTGAGAGGAGGGAACGAGACATTACGTATGGGGAAATCCATTTTCCTCGAATCATGAAGTCTGATAGAATAACTCTTTTGCTTGCAAATAGCCAATGGCGGTCCCGCCATCACCTGATTGGCTGACACTGCTCAATATAGGTGACGGCGGGCGCCAAAAACCTCAGAATCTTAGCTGAACGAGAGTAAGGAGACTGAAAGTCCCTCCCACACGGCAGGTTACGTAATGTCTCGTTCCCTCCTCTCAGGGAACTACGGTTACGTGAGTAACCAGAGACGTTTCCTTATCGAGTCGGTCTCTCGACATTACGTATGGGGAACAATAAAACCCCCGCCGCGTGGGAAAAACCCCGCCCAGCTCTCAGGAACAGACACCGGACCTGGTTAAAACATCTATTGGCACAGAGCCAACTCGGCATCTGCACCAACGAAGGCCCCTCCCATCAAGCTAAGCACGCTGAACTGAATGGAGGGAGATTGCAGCAAAGTGATTGGTGCTTAGGAAAATACTGCCAGCTATGAATGCGGGCATAACAAAGGGCACAATATAGTGAACATGATAGCTATGCTAATAATAACTCGCACTGTCTGACGACTAGTCGAACCGTGGCTAGAGCGCGCGCCATCGGGGCAGTCTAGCCTAGTCCAACGACAGCTCAGCTTTCTCTCCCTGCACTGACAGACATGTGGTGCGAATGAAGGGATATTCAAGTTATAGAATCTCGCGAAGGTATTACTATCATACCAACCTGCCGCGAAACAAATGTCTTGAGTAGACATGCCTTTCGCCCACGCCCATGATGACGCCAAACTCCTAGTGGAGTGGGCGTGCACCCCTATAGGGAAACGGCTTCCCGGGAAGCTTTTTATAAGCCAGCCAGTGCACAGCCTCCACTATCCAGGGAGATAGCCTCCGTTTCGACAGCGCGCCGCCTCTTAGCACCCGCGTAGCAGACGAAGAGCTGCTCTGAAGCTCTGAGCTGCATACTTCTGAGACTCTGAAACACTGACCTCATCCGGGCAAAATGCTGGAATTGTAACCACCTGGGCTCTGATGAATATACGCAGTAGATAATAGCCCCATAATAGCATAGCACCTCAGTAAACAACAAACACATAGCCGTAGCTACAACTGTGAGTAGACGAGTTAGCACAGAATAGCCAGTTGCACTGAAGGAAACGGGGCAACATAACAGCATAGCACATGTACGTAACAGCATCGGTCGCTGTAGCGCATCCATGCATGTACATAACGCAGCATAAGTCGCCGTAGCGACAGAACTGTGTAGAGACAGAAAATGAGATGTACAGTTCGATCAGGATGGCTAGCTGCACAGAAACGGGGCAGCATTACAGCATAACACATGGTAAATTGCACATCCGTGTACGTACATACATCCAGAAACTGTGAGTATGCACGGTAGATTAAGATAGCTAGTTTTGCACTGAAAGAAACAGAGCAACAAAATAGCAACACACGTCCTTATACGTACATAAGTGCAGTGTAGTCGCTGTAGTGACAAACTGAATATTTATTTTTTATTTTTTTTGTATTTAACTTTTATTTACCAGGAAAATCCCGTTGAGATTACTAATCTCTTTTTCAAGGGAGTCCTGGCCAAGACAGCGGCACAGATCACAACAATTCAGTACATTACAGACAATTTCATAACAATTTCATAAGACTATTTAAAAACATTCACAAACCATAGATTTCATTTCCAAACTTTTGAGCAAGAGTTTAAACTGGCCTATTGAAACCAGTTCCTTTAATTTCCAGAATTTTTGTAAATTGTTCCATGTTGTGGGGGCAGAATACTGAAATGCCACCTTACCCGCTTCTGTGTCATTTGCATCAGTGAGGCTGGGGGTGGGAAGCTGTATTATCTTGGATGCTAAGTGTGAGATTTTAATGAGTTTGTTCTTGCTGATGACATTTAGTATGGTGAAGAAACAGGGGGAGCAGTAGAGTAGAAGGGGTTGGATGATGCTTTTGTAGAGTAGCAGAAGAAGATGGGGGGCAACATACAGTGATCTTAGTTTGCGTATTGCATACAGTCTCTGTTGTGCACGTTTCTGTGTAATGGTGACATGTTCATTGAAGTTAAGCTTATTGTCAATGGTGAGACCAAGATATTTAAAAGTGCTGACCTGTGCCACTGGTTGGCCATGTATAGTGATGTGAGTGAGTCCAGGGGGTGATTTTGATGCATGAATAACCAGTTATTTTGTCTTGTCAATGTTGAGTTGGAGGTAGTTATCAGAGCACCACAGTGCAAAATCTGTGATGGACTGGTGGTAGGCTGTGATGGAACTGTTGTCTGTAAGTAGTCCTACTATGGCTGTGTCATCTGCATATTTGTAGTAAGTGGTGTTGGGTAGTGAACTCTGGCAGTCATTTGTGTAAAGTGTGTACAGGAAGGGACTGAGTACGCAACCTTGGGGGGTTCCAGTGTTGGTGATAATGGTTGATGATGTTGTAGTCCCTATTTTCACTGTCTGTGGCCTGTTGCTGTAAAAAGTTGTTTATCCAGTGGATGAGGAGAGGGGTGACATTCAGGTGCTGTAGTTTCTTGATG
Organism: Rhinichthys osculus; assembly: GCA_029959095.1. Taxonomy (NCBI): domain Eukaryota; kingdom Metazoa; phylum Chordata; class Actinopteri; order Cypriniformes; family Leuciscidae; genus Rhinichthys; species Rhinichthys osculus. The sequence goes on from JARWKJ010000017.1 coordinate 26,668,009, forward strand.
AGTTGATGGCGCTGGATTGTATTGAATGCGGAGCTGAAGTCAACAAACAGAACTGAGGCAAAGTTATGGGAAGTCTGAAGATGGTGAAGGAGGGAGTGGAGAAGGCATGCCACTGCGTCCTCTGTCCCCCTTTTCAGCCGGTATGCAAATTGGTATGGGTCCAATTGTGTGCTAACAGCAGGTAAGATGAGTTGTAGTATGATTTTCTCCATGCATTTCATGATGATTGGGGTGAGTGCGACCGGACGGAAGTGGTTGGGCTCTGAGGGGCGTGGTTTCTTGGGTACAGGTATAATAGTTGATGTTTTCCAGAGGGTGGGTATTGTTGCTGTCCTGTAGGATTCCCAGAAGATGGAGTGGAAGATGGGAGAGAGCTCCATTGCGCAGCACTTCAGCACCTTCGCCGGGATGCCGTCTGGCCCAGGTGCCTTACCAACTTTGCACCTGGCCAGCTGCTGCTGCACATCCTCCTCTGTGAAGGGCGGGTGGTGAGGTTCATGGGAGGAAAGGGTTCTTAGAAGTTCCTCACAGGTGGAGGTGTGGTCATGGATGTCAAACCTGTTGAAGAAACTGTTCAGGGTATTTGCAAGTTGAAGAGGGTCCGAGCTTGGTTGGTGATGGTGGTTATGTTCTTGACCTGTAAGTTTCTTGATTCTCTGGAATGCTTGTTTTGTGTTCATGTTGCTAAACTCCTGCTCCAGTTTGTTTTTATATTGCATTTTAGCTCCGATGATGTCATTCTTTATTTGTCTGTTGAGTATTTTGAGAGTGGCCCAGTCTTTATTCCTGAATGCTGTCCGTTTTTCTTTAAATGCATGTTTTATGTGGGGGGTAATCCAGGGTTTGGAGTTGGGGTATCTTTTTACAGTTCTGGTGGGGATGGTGGTGTGGATACAGAACTTGATGTAGTCAGTGATGGTGGATACCCTCTCGTCCAGTGTGCCCTGAAAAATACCCCAGTCCGTGCAGGCTAGAGAGCCCTGTAATTGCTCAATAGCGTCCTCCGACCAGAGGGTGACGCTGTGGGTTGTTGGTTTGATCCGTTTCAGTTCCGGTTTGTACTGTGGGAGAAGGAAGATGACGTTGTGGTCAGAGCAACCGAGTGGCGGGAAGGCACGTACGGTAAAGGCATCAGCCACATTGCCATAGCACAAGTCCAGAGTGTTCTCCTTCCTCGTTGGAACATCCACCAACTGGTGGAAGGATGGCAGAACATCGTAAGTCTGCAGTTGTTAAAATCACCCAGGATAAACGCTGGAGCCTCCGGGTAGGCGGCTAGCATGTTGTTAGCGTTGTCGGCTACTAGTTCTGCTGCTACCCTAGCGTTGGCGCTCGGGCAGATGTAAACACATGTAACAACCACCGTCTGGAATTCTCTCGGGAGGTGGAAGGGACGCAGGCTCAACGTCATCATCTCCACATCTGGTGTGCAGATCTTGTTGTGGATCTTGATGTTATCACACCATCTGTTGTTGACATAGATGCAGATCCCACCACCTCTCACTTTGCCTGACTGATGGGTCCTGTCAGCTCTTAGGATGGTAAAATGATCAAGGTTGACCTCGGACTCCGGGACCTCTTCATCCAGCCAGGTTTCGGTGAGCGCGATGATGCAGGCATCCCTGTAGCCTCTCTCCATGGAGCACTTGGCGTGCAGCAGGTCCATTTTGTTCCTGAGCGAACGAACGTTCGCTAGTATGATGGAAGGGAGGGGGGGCCTGAAGGGACGCTTTCGGAGTCTAGTTCTTACGCCTCCTCGTCTGCCTCTTCGCCTTGGTTTGATCTCCGGTGGGAGTACAACTGGTGGTTTTTGCTGGCATAATGCAGAGGATCGGAGCTGAAGGAGATCCGCCCGGCTGTAGGTGAGTGGTCTCTGGTCGCTGGTTAGTATTGCCAGCGCCAGGTTGTTGTTGTGTATAATCCATGATGTTATGAGCGCGATCGCGATGAGTGTGTGTAAGTCCCTCATTCTTGACAATCAGTAAAAACGATGGGTGGATAAAGACGCAGACACTAGTGAGAACTTCTCAAGATAAACGCTAGACACACTGGTACAAAACAAACAAACCGACAGTAGACAGAGACGTGACGCCGCCATGAAACATTGACTGACTGTGTGTCGTCGCAGCAGAGCATGCGCCGTTCATTCATCCCTCATAGTCATGTCTTGGAGCATCTGGTAGCCGCTCCGTAGAGGGGGGGTAATGTCACAGTGTCTGGTTTGTGTTTCCTGGGTAACCACTAGAGGTCCTCTTCCCGCACGGTGTCCCACACTCTGTTACTACATTTCCCATGATCCTGTCTGTCACTGAGTGTTCATTGTGTTCAGCTGTTTCTCGTCACCTCGTTTAGCACTTGTGTGTATATACCCTGTTAGTTTCAGTGTTTGTTACGGAGTCCTTGTATTATGTCCCCACACTTCCGGTATTTGTATCTGTCTGGTTCTTGTCTGTATTTCATGTTTTGGATTGCCTTATTGGACTTTTGACCCTTGCCTGGACTGGTTTGTGAGTACGGAATACCCATTAAATATACTGCTTTTGGATCTTACGTTTCCTGTGTGTGTGTATCGTGACAGACATTAGCAGTGAGTCTTGTGAGTGTAAAGAATACAGTCCAGCCCCTTTTGGTTGAATATATTCACACAGATATGAGGGGAGCAGACGTAGAATACCCTTATAAATAAACATATACCAATGACTGAGTCTACGACTCTCCAGTGCTGTCCAGCCCACACGTGTGTAAAGTTCACAGTGTTGTGTGCGAGGCTTACAGTTTGTGATAAACCTCAATGCGGCATGGTAAACAGAGTCCAGTAGTTTCAATACTTGGGTCGGAGCATTCATATAAATGAGGTCACCATAATCCAGAATGGGTGTAAATGTTGCAGCTACAAGTTTCTTTTTTGCATTGAAAGAAAAACATAGCTTATTTCTAAAATAAAAGCCAATTTTCAGTCTCAGTTTCCTAACCAAATGTTCAACATGTCCTTTAAAACTAAGACTGTCATCAATTAAGATACCTAGATACTTAAAAGATTTAACTCTTTCAATTTCTGCCCCTTGAAGAGTGACAATTGGAGGACTTATGTGCAGATTGCTCTTTGCATTTGTGAATAACATCAACTTGCTCTTATTTGCATTTAAAGCAAGATCCAGTTGTAGAAACATATTCTGAACTTTGTTAAAAGCGTTTTGTAATGTAGGGACACAGGCACTAAGAGTTTTTGCAAAGCTGTAGATAACCATATCATCAGCATAAAAATGGTAATTGGTGTCCACAAGATCCTGGCCAACATTGTTCACATAGATAGTAAATAAAAGTGGCCCCAAAACAGAGCCTTGGGGCACTCCTTTAGTTAAGGAAAGAATATTAGAACAGCTATTATCTGATTTAACACATTGGGACCTGTCAGTAAGATAATTACAGATCCATCCAACTGCCTTTTTAGATAATCCAATATTGATCAGTCTCTCTTTGAGTAAACTGTGGTTTACAGAGTCAAAGGCTTTTGACAAATCAATAAAAAGCGCTGCACAAAGTTGCTTATTGTCAAGAGCTGTTGAGATATCGTTGATACCTATCTACCTGCAACAATATGCAGTTAGATAGGATAGCTGGTTGTTGCACTGAATGACAGAGGGCAACATAACAGCATAACACATCAGTGTGCACATTTTAAACATCTGTGTGTATAATGCAGCTCAAGTCGCTGAAGCGACCGAAACTGCATGAATATGCGTACACAATGGTACATTACATTGAAGGGCAACATAACAGCATAACGGTTCAATATCTACACAGATGCAACGCAAGTCGCCGTAGCGACGACTGAGACTATGCACACGCATAGTTACATTTTTGTGTACAAAAAACACAGCGTCAGAGGCATAGCGACATCGACTGTGAATACGTAGTTAATCGGAATAGCCGGCTGCACTGAGGATACAGGGCAATATATAACGGCATAAATCATAGACACATATCAATGTACATAACACAGCGTCAGTGGCATAGCGACATCGACTGTGAATGCGTAGTTAATCGGAATAGCCGGTTGCACTGAGGATACAGGGCAATATGTAACGGCATAAATCATAGACGCATATCAATGTACATAACACAGCATCAGTGGCATAGCGACATCGACTGTGAATACGTAGTTAATCAGAATAGCCGGTTGCACTGAGGATACAGGGCAATATATAACGGCATAAATCATAGACACATATCAATGTACAAAACACAGCGTCTGTGGCATCGCGCAACAACTGTGACTACACAGTAAAAGAGTAGCCAGTTGCACTGAAGGATACAGGGCAATATATAGCGCGTAATAGTTACACATATCAGTGCGTTGTGTGTACACAGCGTCAGTTGCATCGTACAACAATTGTGAATACGTAGTGATCAGAATAGCCATTTGCACTGAAGGATAGGGCAAAATATGACGGCATAGATCATAACACATATCAGTGTGTAGTGTGCACAAACACAGCGTCAGTTGCATCGCACGACAACTATGAATACGCACTGCGTAGTAATCAGGATAGCCATTTGCCCTGAATGACACAGGGCAATATATAATGGCATAAATCATTACACATAACAGAGTGCGGTGTGTACGTAACACAGCGTCAGATGCATCGCGCACCAACTGTGAATACGTAGTAATCAGAATAGCCATTTGCACTGAATGACACAGGGCAATATATAAGGCATAAATCATTATACATATCAGTGTGCAGTGTGTACAGCGTCAGTTGCATGGCACGACAACTGTGAATACGTACTGCGTAGTAATCAGAATAGCCATTGCACTGAAGGATACAGGGCAATATACAACGGCAAATTCATATAGTGTGCAGTGTGTACGTAAACACAGTGTCAGTTGCACCACGCAACAACTGTGAATACGTACTGCGTAGTAACCAGAATAGCCATTGCACTGAAGGACACAGGGCAATATATGGCATAAATCATTACACATAACAGTGTGTAGTGAGTACATAACGCAGCGTCAGTTACATCGCGCAACAACTGTGAATACTTACGGTGCAGTAATCAGAATAGCCATTGCACTGAAGGACACAGGGCAATATATAATGGCATAAATCCTTACACATAACAGTGTGGTGTGTACGTAACACAGCGTCAGTTGCATCGCGCAACAACTGTGAACACGTACTTGTAGTAATCAGAATAGCCATTGCACTGAAGGACACAGGGCAATATATAATGGCATAAATCCTTACACATTACAGTGTGGTGTGTACGTAACACAGCGTCAGTTGCATCGCGCAACAACTGTGAACACGTACTTGCAGTAATCAGAATAGCCATTGCACTGAAGGATACAGGACAATGAATGACAATGGTGGCTGGGCTGGGCGCCAGCCACCGTGGAAGCATTGACTGCTATATGAAATGGTATAGCTCGTCCGCGGCATCATGCACGGGGACATAGATAGCCATCTCCTCGGGTTTCCCCGAGCTTCCGCTCTTCGATGCGTCTCCCGGGGGAGAGGCTTCACCTTTGAGGCAGGTAATAATGTTGGGGAGAGAAGCTCTTTTGCTGAGACATGTAATGTACTTTGTTATTGAAACAGAACACAGTGGTTTCAGAAACAACACATTCTCGTCGAACTCTGGGCGGGAACACGCCCTCTTCGCACGGGTCCGACGAACACGTCCCGCGCTCTATCCTCCCTGACACGCACATCAGGAGACTTCCTGAACTGCCTCTGGCTCGCGACGTTCTGCCGCGCTCTGGGACGCGCGTCTGTTAGGTCCCGCTAGCGCTGCGCAGAAGATGATCTCGATCCCACCGCCGGGGGGGGCTGAGACCGTTTCGGCAGTAGATGAGGCGTCATCTTAGATTGCTTGACGGTATCTCTTTAGACGCCGCCAAAGCGAGATCTGCGGCCGTGCGCAGTTTCCTGAGCAACTCGGGGTCCGGGCTTCCCATATCCAGGGACCCTAGGAGTCGTGTCTGGAAAACCTGCAGAATTGCCATCGTGTGGAGGGCAGATGCTGCATGTCCAGCTGACGTGTAACGTTAACGTTAGGCTTTCTCAGCCATGTGAGCAGTAGCGCGACATGGTCTGGAAGGCAGTTGGGGGTATTCCAGCCGGGAGAATATGCTAAACGAGCCACGATGGCATCCTTAGCTTGACGGCCCGCGCCGAGGCCACCTTTCCGACGGCAGCTCCTTGGGCGCTGTCCACTCCAGCTCCATATCTGCCACCGCCTCAGTGAGAATGGCCATAAGCTCCGCTTCAGCCTTCAGCCTTCACCATTGGCGTCGTCATCGTCGTAACCGAACGAGATAATTCCCGCGCTTCCTCAAGAGGGCGGTAAATGGCCTCAAGAGTAACTCACAGGCTCTGCCACGTGAGGATGGCGTGGACCTTGGGCCGACGTCAGCGTCTCAACAGAACCCGCCAATGGAGATCTCTGCCGTCTCCCGGTCCGCGGCTCGACGGCGGCAGACTGGGGAGAGGCAGGAGAAACAAGGTCGTCGCTACGTGTAACGGCCAGCCTTGCACGAAGGATCTGATGGGAAGCTCCTCACAGGCGGGACGTCCCGATCCCTTGAGTGCCGCCTCTGCGTGGTCCCGACCCAGGCACAGCACACAAGTTGTGTGCGTCCGGGGATTCGATGGGTCCACCACACGGGCGACAAAGAGACATAATATAATCCACCGGAACGCGAGAGGGGAATTAAAACTCCTTAATATACTCCGCTCTGAATGCGTACATCAACGGTGAAAACAGACTCGAGTGAAGAAAAAAGATTCTGAGGTTTTTGGTGCCCGCCGTCACCTATATTGAGCAGTGTCAGCCAATCAGGTGATGGCGGGACCGCCATTGGCTATTTGCAAGCAAAATAGTTATTCTATCAGACTTCATGATTCGAGGAAAATGGATTTCCCCATACGTAATGTCGAGAGACCGACTCGATAAGGGAACCAGGGCACAGGCAGATATATATCGAAAACCAGGAACAAGGGAAAACGTCCTCGGGTTACGACTGTAACCCTTGTTCCCTGAGAAGGGAACGAGAACTGCGTCGAATGACACTTTGGGGGAACGCCCCTCAGCGTAGCGCCTCTGAAGCATGAATGAAACTGAGCCGATCTCCGATTTGTAAGGACTGGGCTAAAAGGGTGAATCTGAAAGGACTAAATACATCCTGCTAAAGACCCAAAAAGCCTGGAATGTAAATTTACACCCACACACACACACGCATCCCCCACAAGTGAAGCCTGCTCAGGACAGAGCGTGGAATTTAATTCAAACCACGTTTGAATTTAAAATTCAAAAGTAGGTATTAGCAGTTTCTGATGACTACTTAGGAGGAGGGCGGCCCCCTTGTGGCCTTCCCCTGCTAAGTCAGCTCATCTCTTAGTTCCTAACATCATTCTGTTCTGAAGTGGCTTTCTCCCAGTTGGTTTTATTTTGGTTATTATCATTGATACCTCACCATAGTCGTAAGCATCATCAAATATAATGCCAACCTTTAATTTCCTACACTTATTCAAATTTGGTTTGAAACAAACAAATTTCAAGATTAATTTGAATTAAGTCTCCGTTCCTGTTGGGAATGGTTTTATGGCTTTATTTCTATATTTCCTTTTTCAAATTATTTTTAATAATTTTGATTCGATATGTTATGACAACTGTATCCTTACTTTCTAGAAGTTACTTGACATCGATGCATATGCTTGATTTGAATTGTAGTTAAACCAGTTTGAATGCAATTTAAATCAAGGTCTCTGTCAGCCAGATTGACCACTAGGAGGAAGTGGCCCAAACGCGCCACTGCAGCTTGCTTCCTCCTGTGCTCTTCCTGCTGCACTTAATCTCTTCTCTGAATGGAGGCTAGGTTGTTCTGATAATTAACATCGTCATAATTTCCTTTTTGTTTGTACCATAATTTTAGTAAAGCCGTTGCCTTCGATTTTTTTTCTACAAAAATAGACACTCAATTTGATTTAGATAGAGAGAGCTTTAATTCACGTTGAGGTTCACTTGTCCTTCATCCTGTTTTGTGTTTGTAGTAGGGCCGGGACTCGATTAAAAAAATTAATCTAATTAATTAGAGGCTTTGTAATTAATTAATCGAAATTAATCGCATTTTATTTGCATAAATATTTGACCTGAGAACAGTGAGAAGTAATTTTTTTCACATGGATTTTTTTAGTATAATATTGAATAATGACTGAATACATAAGCTTAAGCAACAAAATAGTTTATTTTTGTTCAACCAAGTCCAGCAGACCAGTGCAATTTTTGCCATTAAGTGTAGCAATAGCATATTGAACACACTAATGGTGTGTTCATACCGAACGCGAATTTAATTATTTGCGCGAGTAGATTACATACAAAGTCAACGCAAAGACGCGAATAGACGCATCATTCGCGCCGGGCGTTGCGAATGACGCGAATTGGGCAACGCGTTTGCCGCGAATGTCTTTCCGGCAAGTTGAAAAATTTGGACTTGAGCGAATGTTCAAGTGTCTAACTTGACGCGATAGACGCGTATTTGACGCTCTATTCGCGTGCGGTGTGAACACACCATAATAGCAATAGCGAATTCCTTGTTGCATAGCTTGCACACAACCATGCTCTTATCGACGCTTCCATCCATTCGCTTTTTATAACAAATTTTCCCATCCACCGGCCAACCAAAGCGATCTCGTCAGCTTCTTCGTCATGAGCGCTAGTTGGTGCGCCAGTATAATCGGTCCGCCGAAACTCATCCAGTGAGAAACGTTCCGCGGTGCAAAACTAAGTTTGATTAAAATAATTTGTGTAATTAATTAACGCGTTAAAGTCTGTAATTAATTAATCTTAATTAACGCGTTAAAGTCCCGGCCCTAGTTTGTAGGTAGAAATTTATCTTGTGCTGTGGTGATTTGACAGTCATCTCTGCTTGGGGTCCAGCAAGCGGGTTCGTCTGACCTGCGTCACCAGCGCTGACTGAGCGCGAGTCTCGGACTTTCCCGTATCTCTCCGTTGGTGCGGCCCGCAACACAACATCACCAATTTGGCACTGCCGGTTGCGTGAGAGGGCGCACATCGGTACAGATATACGGAAGGGCCCGGGACACTGCTCTCAAGTGTTTGGGGACCACAGAAAGACCAACCACAATGCTGACTCCAACCCGAATGACCTCATTTCACCCCAGGCAAAGGAGCCACATCGCCCTGGAGCACGAAGTTGCAACACTAAGGATGCAAGCCGAGGATGACAACAAACCCGAGCTACAGAAGGAAGTGGAAAGACTTCAAACTGCCCTGCCTGATCTTCATCTGCACATAGACCGAAGAGAGCAGTCAGAGAAAAGAACCAGAGAGGAACTCAACGAGAAACTCCGACAAAAGTGAAGCCCCTTGCAAAGAGCAGAGACTGAACTTAAAGAGACTCGAAAGCCACGGCCTGCGAAAAAAATTTACAAGAGGCCCGTGCTATCATCCACAAGCTCGTTCAGCAGAGACAAGATCTCGAACATGAACTTATCACCGTTCACACAGAGTTGAAACACTCTTATAGACTGCGGAAGGAAGGGGAAACACACACCACAAACTTTCCCTGACCAGCCAGTCTGCACCTTCCAGCTCGCCAAAGACCACGCAATGCCCACTCAACGATGCGTGACCTAATGCAGAAGGCCTCCTCACAAAGAATTCCTAAAACCCCACTGACTTTGAACTGCAAAACCAGAAGACACTGCACAAACACAGTGCAAGACTCTTCTAAAAGGGTCCCTGATCAGCATAAGGACATAGAACTTTTAAGAATAGACGAAAATGTGTGCTCAAAGAGACACAAGACTCTGCAATAGGAAAATTAGAACTTTACTGATTTAAAGAAAATCTCGAATAGACGTGTAAGCCTCACCTGCCAAAAGACTATGCACGACTCTTTTAAAAACAAACATTTGCGACATGCTGGTTGAAATGACACTGCTAAACATTAGTTTCCATGACAATGAAGGGTTACAAGAAACACTAGCTCCAAATAGAGCATACGTCCCCTTTAACGCCAGAGTGTAGGAAAACTACCCCAGTTTTAAACTACTGTTAACCTACAGGCGTGCTTTTGGTCGTTGCGATCCAACCAGAACACAACGTGCAATACGCATTTTTGATCGCTGGCTTGTCTAAATGCAGATAAAACGATAGCTGGAATTGACATCTCTACTTTAAGTAAAATAGCCTTAGATTTCCAACTAAATTTAGCATGTTCGGCAGTAAAGCGTAAGTCTGTTTGACGAAGAAACCCCATCTCAGCAGCTTGTAAACTGTACCGATATCTATTCTGCTTTACTTAAAAGAAATCCAAATTGTAATATGACTAAACCTGTGTCTAACAAAGAAAGCTCAAGAAAAGTTATATCTAGGTAGACCTGGGTGATGCTCCCCTTTCTACAAATGTAAAGGCCTTACAAATTATTGTTAGATTGATGTAATTCACCTAAATTTTAGCTGCATCTACAAACAGAGAGCTACCTAGCGATCAAAACAAGTCACTTGCCGAAAAGTCAGCATTTATGCACGAGAGGGACATAACTATATATGCTTAGACAAGCTTTGACTTCCAGCAAATCTATTTCCTTACTCTGTAAACAAATAGATTAAGTTGCGTAAAATAAAGAGAACAGTTCCACGAGTAGAATTAGCAAATGCCAAAACACATCTGCATTTTACTTAATGTAACACCAAGTTCTGGAAGGTCTTAAAATATAAGTGCCTCCTGTTAACCCGTTTAAACATGCATAATTCATGTAAAATGTACAGACATTTTTCAGGGACTGCTGAATTGTCTGACATGCTCTGGTTCCCATGACAACAACCTGTCACAGGAAGTGCTAACTTGTGATGTCACTTTGTAAACAAACCAGCCTAGGAAGCTAAGCTAACCTGACCTAGCGTCCATCCAGCTTACGCTAAGCTAAATAATAACTTCTACAGTTAGCAGTTAGCATCATTTACTTGAACCCTTAATCACCGCTTGTGTTCACACAATGCAACGTATTCTAGAATACTTTCCTTAACACCGGTTAGGGTTTCTAATTATTCACTTTCCGTGTTTGCAATTCCTCTTAGCTAAAGTTTACCTTCCCTAGTTCAGGCATAGTCCTTACTAACCGTCGGAGGATAACTTCGCAGATGACCTGTTAATTAAACTTAAGTTTAACTACATGTAAACTGTGTAGCTAGAGAAGAATTCATATAGCAATAGGGATTTTCATCGGCAGGTGACTAACCCTTTGATGGGACACACACGGTGTGGTCTGGACCACGCAATCGCTGTAACCCACTATGAAGTGTTGACCCAGGTAAATCCAAAGTTTAGTCACTAAGGCCACTGATTATTCTCGCCTTAAGATCATTCCCGTAGTTTTGATCACTTTTATTTCTTTTCGCTTTTAATTTATTTTTTTTGCTCTTCGTTAATTGTTTAATTTCTTTGACTTTGATAATAATAGCACTCAGCTATTCCCTTGGCTATTCGGTCATCTATATGATTTACTTTTATTTCCTCTCTTATTCAAATGTGGTTCCAGTTCCCATAGGGCCCAGAAAGGAAACAGAGACACCTTTACTTGTGATTGTGTTTATTTTCAACAAGCGCACTCATTTTTGTGACCCTGAAACACAAGTATTTCAACAATTTACTAGGGCACAACTATAGTCCAGAGAATTGATAATAAGCATTATTCGAATAGGAAAGCTGTCCTTTTTCCCCCTATCATTCACTTCGTCAAGCCGTAGTGACCCACTAGTTAAGTCCAGAGAAATAATTTCGTCATAAGAACCATCTTAAGACAATTATTTCATCTTGGCTATCCCCTTCACAGGACATACTCTCGGAACCACATAAAGTCTTGGCCTCCTACCATCCACAGCAAAGATAAGATACAAGACACACTTCACTAGCTAGCTACACTTGAACACCTAGCTTATGCTACATACCTAGCAAACCAATTAAACCGTGGTTCTGAACTTTTAGGGTCATGCATTAGGCTCTCACCACAAGTATGACAAAAGTCACAGAGCCCCTGCTTCACCTGACCTTAACCTTCCAGCTACCAAAGACTATGACAAAACAATGGACACTATGAGAAACCACCTCTCATACCCCTCCAACCATCCAAGGACGCCGTCTGCACACACCGACAACCGGTGCCCCAGACAACCTACGTCAACAAGCACATGCTGCGTGCACTAAACAACATTCAGCGTTCTGCATCTGATGCCATCACCGCGCCACAGCTTGTGATGCCACAGTGCAAAAGGGGGGTAATGCCAATGTATGCCCTGTGCCCATGATGCATCATGCGCTGCACGCCGCAGCACCAGAGACACTTGCAAGACACCGAAGCAAGTGGCATACCGGCGTTCTCAAAGCGAAAAGACTCTCCTAGCCAACCAAGGACGAGACTCGCTGAAATTTCTCCTCCCTTTCTCTCTTTCTCTCTCCCTTTCACTTTTACCAGGATGCTGCTGTGCCTCCAGCCAACCAGAGGGCAACCGCAATCGGACATCTCACCAGGTCTGGCACCAGGACTCCTTTTCTGCCGGACCCGCACTCAGAAAGTGAATGTGCCACCTAATCCTCACAACGCCTACAGAACACACTACCCCAGCGTAACAACACAATACAGCTGGGTAGGTGCCGATGGACAAAGGACTCCCGCACTCACGCTGAGACCGAGGTTGAACACATGCTCAAGCAACTTGAGAAAATGACTGTCACGCTAGCGGAGCCAGGTGGCCACAACCACCGCCGCACTGCCGTCAGAACTCTGTTTAACACTTGTATGTCCAGCATGAATGCAGCAAACCTCGCCAACGTGGGACGGCATGTAGCCGAAATTCAGACTGAGATTCCACAGATAAAAGAGCACTCACAACAGAGTGCATCCCTGCAGACCATCGACAAGACACTGAAGGGAACTGTGGTAACGTTCAACACTCACAGCGTTGAACCCCATGCACTCCAACACTCACTCCATGAAACAGCTGTTTACTGTCTTCCAGAATGACTTTGCTCAAACTCAGCTGGTAACAGCCCTGATGACAAACCTGCTGCAGGGGGTGAACTCCTCCATCGACAGCCTCGCCATGGGTAGAATTCCACCGCACCTGATACCCTTAAGCCTCGTGAAAACCGTGCTGGCGTCCGCCATCACCACGCCCACTGACTCTTTACAAATACACCTTGCCTACTCTCTGGGTAGTGCCATCCCTCTCTGCGTCGACTACAAGCAGAGAAGGGGGGGGGGGGCTTTCTCCTGAACTTGCCCATCATAGAGTCAAGCCGAATCTACTGGCTCAAGAACATTGTCAAGGTCAGATTTTGAAAAGTAACATTCACATCAAGATCCACACGCCGGACGGGGTTGACTGCAACGATAGCAACACAAAGCCGTCCTAAGCTCCGAACCCGTACGTGTGCACATTGACCAAAGAAATTCACTATCTCTGCCCTAACAAACCTTTCCTCAGAGACAACACTGACGGAATCTGCGGGCTGCAGATCAGCGACACCCGCTGCCCTGCCGAAGCCAAGCCGCGCACTCAAGGCATCAAGACCCAAGCAGAGAGTGTAAGTGACAGGCGGCTCGCTAACACTCCTGTGCGCACAGCTGCACTCACTTACGACCAGAATGACACTGACACCTGTGTCACCTCGCTCCACTAGAGCCTGTGAATCCAAGCACCGAAAAGTGCCATCCTTCACCTTGACGACCTGGCATGGTACCATCTTCCATGCAAAGAGTACAAATTAAAACTGGAAATCCCATCCTTCTCCAGGAACCACACTTTCACCCTAACTCCAGAACGGGAGTTGTGGTTTGCGAAAGGGGGGTGGTCCCAGCGAATTGACATTTATCCTATCGACACAGCCCTCCAAGCTTTGTCTCAACTGCCCGCCTTAAATGCCTCACCTGCTGTCCAATCCTGGACTGCGGCCGACTCTACGCTGGGTACCTCTATCAACCACACCCTGACGCTCGACAGTCATCCTGCACAGGAGGCTCAACGAGGTGCGAACATCTACAGCCAAGCCCACGGGACCCTCAGGAAGAGGGGACCACGCCAGAGGCCGCACTGAACCTCATCAAGCTGAGCCCTCGGCCTTAACAGCAACCTGCTACCCGATCATCATGATTCACCTGTCATCCGTCCATTGTGATGATTGTGTCCGATGATGTCCACACCGGGACTTCATCAGACAAAAAGGGGGACTGTAAGGACTGGGCTAAAAGGGTGAATCTGAAAGGACTAAATACATCCTGCTAAAGACCCAAAAAGCCTGGAATGTAAATCTACACACACACACACACACACATCCCCCACAAGTGAAGCCTGCTCAGGACAGAGCGTGGTTTCCAGTTACGAGACATTTTTATGACTGACTTGGAATTTGATGTTCAAGAGAAGGAAACTTCTCTTTTTAAAAGACATTTAACCAGTTATATTCGATGTGTTTTTATTAGTGCTAGGCAAGTTAACGCGTTATTATCGCGTTAACGCATTTATTAATTAATGCCGACAATTTTTTTATCGCGCGTTAACGCAGAGGTTTTTTTTATTTTTATTTTGAAAGTCCGTTGCTCACTGCCTCTGAATACACATAGGCCTACAGTCAAACCATGATCACAGGAGGGGTGGGATGTTGGTCAGCCAGCAAATAACCCAGCCAAACCAGCAGTGGAGAGGCTTTGGCAGGTTCTCTCAGGTGAACAGAAAGGGAGACAGCTCCCCGCGAGTGAATGACAGGCGCTCTATGGATAGTAGTATGCAACGGCTTCTGTGCGCTACGCAGCTGTAGCCTTTTTAACTTAAATTAAAATTATACATAACTTTACCTGATAGGCCTGCGTTTAGTTTAGCGGGGATGCTCTGCCATGTGAATTCCCTCCTGTTGATGTCCTGATAACTATTTAGATTCTGGAAACTCAAAAACAGCGAGCCGAGAATCAGTCTCTCTTCCAATGTTTTGTGCTGCGCGTCGTGTACAAAAAAGTTAGACAATTCCACTTCGGCAACGCGCGGGCGCGTGCGTGAGGCGAGCATGACCGCAACAGTTTCACAGGAACGCACCCGCTTGTCGCTGCACCTGTGCTCGACCACTTCACCTCACTCTAGGCTGATTTATACTTCTGCGTCGGACTTACGCCAGAGCCTCTACGCTATAGACAACGCGTTGGTTTTCATTTATATATCTTCGTCGTTGTCCACGTTGACGCGCAATTACACATGCAGAGGGAGAGTGTGAAACCCGGGGAGCGGTTCTAGCAATCACAGAAAACCGGACTCGTTTTAAGAAGCTAGATAAAAGGTAATGCCCTGGCAGTGGCAAATAGCTTTGTTTAAATATTTGATTTGATTACATTAATGTTTAAGTTGAGATTTACAAGAAATATTTTATTGATACTGTGAATAAAGGGAATACTGCTGGTATAAAAGCACCTTATTTGTTTAAAGTTTTTGCAAACCACATGTTATTGCACTTTTGTAGCAGTACATTTAAATCAAAAGTGCGCAATACACTACTAGAATTCATTATTCAATTTTGCGCGCAACAACGCGATTAATCGCGATTAATCGCAAGAAAACCATGCGATTAATCGCCATTAAATTTTTTAATCGTTGCCCAGCACTAGTTTTTATGTGTGTTCATTTGCCCATGTCACATTGGAATGGCTATGATTTTATCGTAGCTTAAAGTGAATTATAAATACCTTCATTATGCAGTTTAAATATAACTGTCTATTCCCATAACTGGTACACATAGTTCTGGACACCTCCAGAATGCTTTCGGTGTGATCAATCAGAATACGTACAGTAATATCCAGTAAAATATAGTTTACTATGTTTTCCATCTTTGGAGTGAAAAGAGACCAAAACTAACATCACTGGTGTTCTTAGACAACAGCGTTTACGACCCCAAAGGAATGTTCACAGAACTGTGGCTCTCTCTGAATTCTTACCAAGGAGGAGAAATAAATCCTGTATTGATATATATATATATTTATATATCCACTTCACTTGAGAATTGCATGAACAATGTATCTAAGTTCCCTATTTCATGAATTGCCTTTCTGTGGTTTGGTCTATGTTTCTCGACAACTCTAATGGGATAATGTTTCAAACTTTGCCAACTAAGGTTTAACCAAATCCATTTGTGGCAAGTTTGGTCTCGATAAACTCCAATCTTCGTTCCCCATTTGTTAATTGACATTACATTTTGCTAAACTTTGTGACACATTAGTATTATAAGAATTGTGAAGATTCTTCTCTTAAACACCCGACGAAATTAGGGTTTCAAATGTCTCTCTCTGAGACAAAGAGCAATAAAAAACCAAAGTCCCGCCTGTGAATTCCAACCCTCTAATTGGCCAAGCCGACAGGAAGAGGCTGGATTTCTCCAAAAGTGATAAATGACGCTTCCCCCCTCCGCTCGCTCTCTTCCTTTCCTGTCCTCGTGTCATAATGTAACGCCTTTCTTTTATTTGTTTCTAGTTTAGTTTGTGTTTTTCAGTTTTAGATAAGTCTCTGTGTTTAATTCCAATCGACGATTGAAAAGAAAACCCCGTGACAT
The DNA here is from genome assembly GCA_029959095.1 of Rhinichthys osculus. Lineage (NCBI taxonomy): Eukaryota > Metazoa > Chordata > Actinopteri > Cypriniformes > Leuciscidae > Rhinichthys > Rhinichthys osculus. Next base: position 26,684,633 of record JARWKJ010000017.1, read on the forward strand.
ATCTCTTCAGCAAATCCATCTACAAGGGACCTTTAAACGAGCGCGCGCTCGCTTTGAAGGAGAAACACGCGCACGTGACCGCGTGACGCGCCGGACCGAGCGACGCATTCGCTTCTTCACCAGCCATGCAAAGATGTAACGTTAACTGTGACCGCGTGACGCGCCGGACCGAGCGACGCACGCGCTTCTTCACCAGCCATGCAAAGATGTAACGTTAACTCGTCAGAGCTCGGAACACCGCCAACATCTCCAGGCAGTTTATGTGCCAGGAGGCATGATGGTCCTGCCATAGGCCTGTCGTAAAGCGGCCGTCCATGACCGCGCCCCAGCCCGTGAGGGAGGCGTCTGTCGAAACGGTTCTCCGGCGACATGACGCTCCCAACACTGGCCCTTGGGACAGAAACCAAGCTTTCTTCCACATAGATAGGGAACGAAGGCATCTGCGCGTAATCCTGATCATGCGGAACGGGTTTCCCCTCGGGGAGAACCCCTTGGTTTTTAACCACCACTGAATGGAATGATACTGGACGCTGCTGCCATGAGCCCCAACACTCTCTGGAAGTGCTTTACAGTGATGGCTTGGCCTAGCTTTATCCCGGACACTGTGGTCAGGATGGACTCGATCCGCGCGGGAGACAATTGTGCCCGCATCGTGACCGAGTTCCCCTCGAAAGGGAACAATGGAAACCGCTTATAATTGCAGATGAAACAACTAACAAAACATTGCAGTGAGTGATGGGGTGAACCAGGCTTATAATGATACACAGGTGAATGTGATAATGAGTTCTGATGAGTCCAGGCAGAGAATTATGGGTAGTTTGTAGGGGAATGGCAATAAACTGATATGGAGTGGTGGCTCTCAAGGGCACTCCAGCTGGTGACCGTTACACAACTTCACAACATAACATGTAATTTACTAGAGGTTCTGACATGTTAATTTCTGCAGTTGATTTAAAATGTTTAATCTGAATGGAAAAAAAAGGTTTGAACGATTTATTTTATGACTAAAATACTTTCATTACTGGATGAATTAACGTTTTTGAACAAATCTCTAGAATGAAGGATTAAAAAATGACAAATACATTTGTTTACCAGTCTCCTGTCACCACCTGTTTGTGTAACAATGTGAAAGATTTATCTTTAAGTGTCACATTTCTTGCAAAAGTTGATTTACTCTATTTTGTTTGCTACTGTGTTTATATCTGAACCATAAAGTTGTATCTCAGTACTTCTGTGATTATTTGAATTACGAGCTGATGTTGTTGTAATATTATATAAGAATATAATTAATGACTGTTGTGTCAATCTAAAATTATCTTCCCACTCATAATTCTGTGAAGTGGTGCAGGACAACGTTGTCCAACAATTGCTTGTTTCGGACTCTCATCTCATCTTGTTTTGGGCATCTGGGCATAGTTTTTTTACTGCTTGATTATAAGCAGCACGGAAAAGCTTTGTGTGCTCCTCGTCTTCTAATAAGGACCTGAAATAGGTAAATATAAGTCTGCTTTTTAAAACAACGGAGGATGGTTAGTTTGTGACAACAGCAGGAAACTGCATATTCGTGCAGTAGGCCTACGTGCACATTAAAAGATTCAATCAGACATTTGAAGCTTGTGACTTATAAATGCACATCAAACCGATGACTTACCATTCATGTAAACAGTTCAGATTCATCAATCAGAATGATTTCATTCTGATCGAAACAAAATACGTCCATGTAAACGTGGCTATTGACAGTGCCAACGCAGATATAAATGTTCACTGTGATCTTACTTGTCAAAGGGTTAAGACAAATAGTTGTCATATAGGAAAATATTGCGTGGGTATTTGAATCAAGATTAAAATCTTTCAACAATTGCAGCTCTAATTTCTTATAATATATGTGGCTCTGTATATTTTTGATATGTAGAGAAACATTACACTTAATTCAGAATCCTAACTACACATAGTATTAAAGGAGTAGTATACTTTAAAATGAAAATTAGCCCATGATTTATTCACCCTCAAGCCATCCTAGGTGTATATGACTTTATTCTTTCAGACGAATACAATCAGAGTTATATTACTGTAATGAAACAATAATGTAGATGAAACACTTATTTTGTGTTGTGAAAGGGATACTTCGGTGCACTTTTGATGATTTGTTGTGATATTAGCACTAAGAGTTTTGAAAATAGTTGTGAAAATAGTACCAAAGCGAATAAAAAAACCTGTAATAAATACTGACGCTTCCGAGATTTATAATGACAGTGGATTGCAACCAACAGATTGAAGCTCAAAAAAGTGCATCCATCCATTATATAAGAACTCCGGGGGGTTAATAAAGGCCTTCTGAAGCAAAGCCATGATTTTGTCTAAGAAAAATATTAATACATACATACGAATTCCACTTAAGTGTAAAGCGCAACTTATGCGAGTAATGCGACGTACTGTGATATTTACGTTATGCCATGACACACTACACTACTTCTGACGTCACAAGTTGTGTAAGTTGCTCTTTAGGCTCTTTAGTAGACTGCGAATGACCGTTTGGCCAGAAGCTAGTTATTTTACTTTATAAAGTTTTAAATATGGATATTTTACTTACACAAACTCATGGCTTTGCTTCTGAAGGCCTTTATGCTTCTTTAGGTGTCAGGGTGTTTATTAATATAACTCCGATAGTATTCGTCTGAAAGAAGAAAGTCATATACACTTAAGATGGCTTGAGGGTAAGTAAATCATGTGCTACTTTTCATTTAAAAGTTCTTCTAGATAAAAAAAAAATTATTTTTAATCTAAGTAAATTATGTAAAATCTAATTTTGTAAATTGTATTAAATGAAGTAAAATCAAAACACCTCACACATAACTAAAGGTTAATGAATCCATACCAGAAGTGACAGTGCAGTGTAGATAAAAAACAATCCTCCACCAAATTGCCAGTACTCGTCTGGATTCTTGGTCAATCTGGGGTGGGATGGAGTGGGGTGATACGTCCTTAAAAAGAAAGATTTAATTTTTACAATTCCTTTAAACATTATTAAACAAAACATGAACAAATGGTCCACAATAGCTTCTTGGGGGCCGCAGCAAAAACGGCTGTGTGTTCACAGTGTGTGTGTGTGTGTGTGTGTGTGTGTGTGTGTGTGTGTGTGCGTGTGTGTGTGTGTGTGTGTGTGTGTGTGTGTGTGTGTGTGTGTGTGTGTGTGTTCAATAGGCTACTCACTGCTGTGTGTGTGTGCACTTGAATGGGTGAAATGAAGAGCACAAATTCCGAGAGGGGACACCATACTTAGCTACATGTTACGTCGCATCCCACAATTGTAGCTTTAAAAAAAGCAAATTAGTCCACCAAAACCAAACAAACCATCTAATCATTTGACCTGTAGCCGCATTTATCCTGTTATGACACATCTGAAGGTCTTTCCCTTGTTCTACAGTGAACTAAATAAAGGACTGATGATGGTGACATGTTCTCCTTTCTTTGTATCTTTAGAGGAAGAAAGACAAAAGGATGAACAGTAACTCATATTTGTTACTGGTAGAGGAAATTACTATGGTGATGATGATGAGTATAATACTTTTAGCTACAGGATATTTTAATCGCAAAGTAAAATTTAGAAGCAATGGTTAAAACTGACGAACATCTTACTGAAGTTGATGATCGTGGTGGATTTGTCTCTCTGTTGGGTGCCTGTTCTCCCCCAAAAAAATCTTATTCAAGTGCTTGATATAATATATACATATAAAGTATTTGTTTATTTTATATATATATATATATATATAGAAGTAAACAAATATCTTATTAATAGCAGTTACCAGTTTTTGAAGAGGTGATGTAAGAATACTGAGAAATAGGCATCTACAAAAACACAGATGCTCAGATGCTCCTTTCCTATAAAAAAAGGAAAAACCTATACCAAAATAAATTTAAAACACATTTATTTCATACTTATACTTCAAAACCATTAACATATGTATTGACACATCACCTAAGACTTTATTTGGAGCATTTCTTTATTACACAATCAAAATGTTCATTTTTCAATAATACAACAATTATATTTTTTTAATATCACTATTAATAAAGTTTACCTTAAGTATACTTACAATAGTTCCCCTTTAGCACAAATACACTTAACCTCAGCACTACTTACAGATAACTAAAGTGCATTAAGTACAAAATGTGTTGTTCTTATTTACTTTAAGTACTTAATTTAAGATACCAAAGTACAATTGCAGGGTATGTGAATTAAGTACATAAATATGTAAATGTATTTGTAGTAAACTTAACATAAAATAAATGTTTCAAATACATTTTAGTATTTTTTCATTAAGGTTTTCATGTGTTTGAGTTTTAAACTAACGAGATTACCTATGTGGGTACTACCTTTGGCCCGTGTAGGCAGCCTATATGGGACTGATTGTGTTTGCCAATGTCTGACCCATATGGTTTGGCCAAGCGGGCCCAATATGTATTTCCCCATCCAGAACCCATAGAGATTACTTATGTGGGTACTACCTTGGGCCCATGTAGGCAGCCTATATGGGACTGATTGTGTTTGCCAATGTCTAACCCATTTGATAAACCCAAATGTGCCCCTTTTGTCTCGCCCATTTTAACCCATATCGACCCACATAGTGAGCCCACCTGTTTTTGCCCATGTGTGACCTACTTAGCTGAGCCAAGTGGGCCCCAGATAAGATGACCATGGACCGTGGAACCCACGTAGCCCAAGCATAAACCACGTAGGGCTAACATATACATGTTGGCTGATATTAACCTTATTCTTCTTCAAATGTATTACAAGTATAAGTATTACACCAATATCACTATCAACATTTGACAAAAAAAAAAAGCAATTTGGGATTTATGTGGAGTTATTATAAGTACTGTCAAACCATGATTCCATTCAATAAAAAATAAAAAAAGATAATAAAATAAAACTAAATAAATTAATAAAACTTAAAATAAAATAGAATAAAATAAATTTAAATAAAATAAATATTTAAGGGGAAACTAACAAACTATTCTACAGCTTTCAGTATCATTGCTCATGTGAAACATCAGCCACAAACCTGGGGCACGTTCAAGCTCAAACTGGTGGGCAACGTTTTGCTATGGTTTCATGGTTGAACAACATGTTTCCTGGAAACGGTGTGCAACGGGGTTTGAGATACGTTTTCTCTTATTTGGTGGGTGTGCCAGCCCAATCAGCAGAAACATACATAAACCTCACGTTATTAAAGAGACTGCTCGCACAATGGATCCAAGTAAAGTCGTTTACAAATGTGTCTGCTTCATCTCAGTATACACAACAATTGAAGATTTTAGAAGACATGTTTGTCGTAAGAGTTTACTAGTAAAAATATAACATATCAACAGTGATCAGCAATAATGATAAGCCTAATACTCACAATAAAAATAATAAGGTAATATAGATCATAACATGAGAAGTGGATTATCCTTCACCTGAAATGTTTGTCATTTCATCCTGAAATGGGAGGCAAATGTTGGACCACAATAATTAGGAACCACAGTTTCCACAAATCCCTTCACTTGATTGGGATGTTCTCTTTTATTCTGGATGGCATGGGCAGTGACTGTAACATCAAGCTTATTTTGCAGTATTAAACATGTATTTATACCGATTTCATTAGGCTTTGAAAATTCTTCTAAAAGAACACAAAGAATGGCCTGCTCAGCCGCCATAGTTGCAACTCTTGCATCATCAGAACAGGGTGTTCAACGCACCACCATTTCCGTTTAAAAAAAAAAGTTTTACAACTTTTTGTCGGGGCTGAACGCACCCCAGTTTTAAGAAGTTTCCTCTGCCAATCATCTACAATGAGAGGATGGAATTCAGATGTCATCAGTATCTAGGTAGATTTAAGTTGGTGAAGACTGGAAGCCTTTTTTAAAGACAAGACTCTTTGAAAGGGCCTTCATGGAAAAAGATAGTCTCAAAACATCAATGATATATATAAACAGTGAAAATTTGCACCATATCAATCTATGAAATAATTTATGCCAGATTTGTTTGTCAGACTGTTGAAAAGAAAGCATTTAACAAACATTAATAAGTCAAATAGTTGAAATAAAAATGAATAAAAAAAAGGGAACAGAGGCTTTTTAAAAGGTAACTAAATCTCAAGTGTAAACAGACCACTGACCTAAATATAAACATATTACAACAATCAGCATCATCACAAAGTTAGGAAAAAGTGGCTTTACGCCCTTGATAGATTCAGTCAGTTTAACCGTTTGTGTGGCACATTTGAACCAGTGAACTGGTGATATTTTTCTTACACAAACTCATGGCTTTGCTTCAGAAGACCTTTATTCCCCCCACCCCCTTTCCAGAGCCGTGTGGAGTTTGTTTATAATGGATGGATGCACTTTTTTGAGCTTCAAACTAATGGTTGCCATTCACTGCCATTACGAAGCTCGGAGGCAACAGGGTGTTTATTAAAATAACGCTGATAGTATTCGTCTGAAAGAAGAAAGTCATATACACTCAAGATGGCTTGATGGTAAGTAAATCATGGGGTAATTTTCGTTTTAGGGTGAACTACTCTATGTAAATTATGTAAAATCTAATTTGTAAATTTTATTAAATTATGTAAAATCAAAACACCTCACACATAACTAAAGGTTAATGAATCTATACCAGAAGTGACAGTGCAGTGTAGTCCTTAAAAAGAAAGATTTAGTTTTTACAATTCCTTTAAACAATATAAAACAAAACATATTTAAATTGTACCAACAATTGACATTATAAAACATTCAGACAACATGAACAAATGGTCTACAATAGCTCCATGGGCACCGCAGCAAAAACGGCTGCCCACTACTCCGGGTGTGTGTTCACAGTGTGTGTGTGTGTGTGTGTGTGTGTGTGTGTGTGTGTGTGTGTGTGTGTGTTTGTGTGTTCAATACTCACTGCTGTGTGTGTGTGCACTTGAATGGGTGAAATGAAGAGCACAAATTCTGAGTATGTCACGTCACATCACACAATTGTAGCATTAAAAAAAGCAAATTAGTCCACCAAAATCAAACAAACCATCTAATAATTTGACCTGTAGCCGCATTTATCCTGTTATGACACATCTGAGGGTCTTTCCCTTGATTTTCTTCAGTGTACTAAATAAAGGACTGATGATGGTGACATGTTCTCCTTTCTTTGTCACGTTAGAGGAAGAACGACAAAATGATAAACAGTAACTCATATTTGTTACTGGTAGAGGAAATTACTGTTTTGATGATGAGTATAATACTTTTAGCTTCATACTATATTAATCCCAATGCAAGATTTAGTTTTCATGGTTAAATTGTTAAAATTGACGAACATCACTACTTACAGATAACCAAAGTTGCCAATGTCTAACCCATTTGATAAACCCAAATGTGCCGCTTTTGTGTTGCCCATTTTGAACCCATGCACTCATTTCCCATTAGTGACCCAACTACAACCCACATAGTGAGCCCACCTGTTTTTGCCCATGTGGGACCTACTTAGCTGACCCAAGTGGGCCCCAGATAAGATGACCATTTTGGGACCATGCCCACTTGGAACCCACGTAGCCCAAGCATAAACCATCTAGGGCTCACATATACATGTTGGCTGATATTAACCTTATTCTTCTTCAAATGCTGTGAACAGTATCACACCAATATCACTATCAACATTTGACAAAAAAAAAAAGCAATTTGGGATATATGTGGAGTTATTATAAGTACTGTCAAACCATGATTCCATTCAATAATTTTTTTTTTAAAAAGATAATAAAATAAAACTAAATAAATTAATAAAACTTAAAATAAAATAGAATAAAATAAATTAAAATAAAATAAATATTTAAGGGGAAACTAACAAACTATTCTACAGCTTTCAGTATCATTGCTCATGTGAAACATCAGCCACAAACCTGGGGCATGTTCAAGCTCAAACTGGTGGGCAACGGTTTGCTATGGTTTCATGGTTGAACGACATGGTTCCTGCAAACGGTGTGCAACGGGGTTGAGATACGTTTTCTCTTATTTGGTGGGTGTGCCAGCCCAATCAGCAGAAACATACATAAACCACACGGTATTAAAGAGACTGCTCGCACAATGGATCCAAGTAAAGTCGTTTACAAATGTGTCTGCTTCATCTCAGTATACGCAACAATTGAAGATTTTAGAAGACATGTTTGTCGTAAGAGTTTTATACAACCCCAAATCAGAAAAAGTTGGGACATTTTGTAAAATTCAATAAAATCAAGAATCTGTGATTTGTTCATTCTATTTAACCTTTTATTAGCTGACAAAAGTACACAGAAACGGTTTCCAATGTTTTCACTGACCAACATAATTGTATTTTGTAAATATGAACAAATTTTGATTTTGATGGCTGCAACACACCCCAAAAAAGTTGGGACAGAGACCAAATAAAAGTGAAAAGATTATCCAAATTAGATTATCCAACTATTTTGAAACAGTCCACAATGAGCAGGTGAATTGGTAATAGTTGAGGGTGTCATGTTTGGGTGTAGGGAATCCAGTTGTTCAGGGAATCCAGAGAAATCTCAGTCTGTGTTGGGTAAGGCAGTAGACCTCTGTTGAATGTGCGTGACCTTTGAGCCCTCAGATGGCATTGCACAAGATACCATCATGCTACTCTGTTGAATACAGCCACATGTGCTCAGGAGTAATTTGGAAAACCATTTTCACTGAACACAGTCTGACGCTGCATCAAGAAATGCCACTTGAATCTCTGTTACGCAAGGATAAAGCTTTACATCAGTTCTATGTGGAGATGCCGGCGAGTTCTCTGGGCCTGAGCTCATCTCAGATGGTCTAGAAGAAAGTGGAAATGTCTGCTGTGATCAGATGAATCCATGTTTCAGCTTGTTTTTGGGAGAAAATGGACATCGAGTTCTCAGTCCCAAAGACGAGTTTACTGCAGTCCAGATCTGTCTCTTATGGAAAATGTATGACCCATCATGAAAAGGAGAATCAGGCAATGATGACCACAGACTGTTGAGCGGCTGTCTTGTATCAGACAAGATTGGGTAAATATTCCACTAGCAAAACTCCAACAATTAGTATCCTCAACTCCCAAATTATTAAAAAGTGTAATGAAAATGAAAGGTGATGTGACACAGTGGTAAACATGTCTCTGTCCCAACTTTTTTGGGGGGTGTTGCAGCCATCACAATCAAAATTTGTTCATATTTACAAAATACAATTATGTTGGTCAGTGAAAACATTGGAAAACTTTTCTTTGTACTTTTGTCAGCTAATAAAAGGTTAAATAAAATAAACAAATCACAGATTCTTGATTTTATTGCATTTTACAAAATGTCCCAATTTTTTCTGATTTGGGGTTGTAGTAAAAATATATATTATATCAACAGCTATAATGATAAGCCTAATACTCACAATAAAAATAATAAGGTCATATAGATCATAACACAGTCTCGGAGGTGAGAAGTGGATTATCCTTCACCTGAAATGTTTGTCATTTCATCCTGAAATGGGAGGCAAATGTTGGACCACAATAATTAGGAACCACAGTTTCCACAAATCCCTTCACTTGATTGGGATGTTCTCTTTTTTTCTGGATGGCATGGGCAGTGACTGTAACATCGAGCTTATTTTGCAGTATTAAACATGTATTTATACCGATTTCATTAGGCTTTGACAATTCTTCAAAAAGAACACAAAGAATGGCCTTCTCAGCCGCCATAGTTGCAACTCTTGCATCATCAGAACAGGGTGTTCAACGCACCACCATTTCCGTTTAAAAAAAAGTTTTGCAACTTTTTGTCGGGGCTGAACGCACCCCAGTTTTAAGAAGTTCCCTCTGCCAATCATCTACAATGAGAGGATGGAATTCAGATGTCATCAGTATCTAGGTAGATTTAAGTTGGTGAAGACTGGAACCTTTTTTTAAAGACAAGACTCTTTGAAAGGGCCTTCATGGAAAAAGATAGTCTCAAAACATCAATGATATATATAAACAGTGGAAATTTGCACCATATCAATTACACAATCTATGCAATAATTTATGCCAGATTTGTCTGTCGGACTGCTGAAATGAGAATAACAAACATTAATAAGTCAAATGGATGAAATAAAAATAAATTAAAAAAGGGAACAGAGATTGTTTAAAAGGTAACTAAATCTCAAGTGTAAACAGACCACTGACCTAAATATAAACATTTACATTTACATTTAGTCATTTAGCAGACGGTTTTATCCAAAGTGACTTACATCTGAGGACTAACCAAACGAGTCATCGTGAAGAGACAATAGCAACCCAAGAAGTGCTCAAAATACAAAGTTCAAACATTGCTCAGAGTAGCATAAACCAGACAAGTGAGGATTTAATTTTGTATTTTTTTTTTTTTTTTTTTTTTTTTTAAGTTTAAGTTCACTTTAAGTTAAGTGCTCACGGAAGAGATGAGTTTTCAGTTGTCTTTTAAATGCTGTCAGGGATTCTGCATTACGGACGAGGGTGGGGAGATCATTCCACCAGCATGGAACCGTGAATGAGAATGTTCTGGAGAGTGATTTTGTGGCTCTTTGTGAAGGTACCACGAGCCGTCGCTCATTGATTGATCGTAGGCTTCTGGTAGGGATGTAGACTCGTAGGAGCGAGTGAAAGTAGGAGGGAGCTGAGCCTGTGGTCAATCTGTAAGCAAGTGTCAATGCCTTGAACTTGATGCGAGCAGCGAGTGGTAGCCAGTGCAGGGAGATAAACAGAGGAGTGACGTGGGCCCTTTTGGGCTCGTTGAAGACCAGACGAGCAGCAGCATTCTGGATCATTTGTAGAGGTTTAGTTGCACATGATGGAAGTCCAGCCAGAAGAGCATTGCAGTAATCATATTACAACAATCAGCATCATCACAAAGTTAGGTGTCTTTAAGCTCTTGATTGATTTAGTCAGAATTTAAAGGAGCTGTATGTAAGAAATGTATTTCAATTAATCATAAAATGGCCCTGATATATCACTAGACATTAAGAAATCATGTACATTTCAAATACTTATATCACTGACAACAGTAGTCCGGCCAGGATATTGTCATTTAAAAAGTGCAGTTGCAGCCCTCAACTGATGTTGATGTTGTCATGTTGTGTTTTGATCTGATGCTCCACCCTCCACCTATCTACCAATCACGAAGTCAGTAGTGTTGCGGCATCCGGGTTGCCAGCTCTGCTCTAGTTACCACAGCTGCAGCTCGTTACGTTCCTGCTGGATCCTGCAGCCTATCTGGCAACCTTGAGTCAGGGGGGAGGGGGAGGGGATACACCACTCTACAGTAATTTGAAAGTGATTGCAGTACCAGTTTTGGCCACAATCTTACATACAGCTCCTTTAACCGTTCACTCAAAAAAATAATTCATTGGATGAACATGATTTAATCATGCCACCTATATTCCATCTAAACAAACCAAGTTTAGTCAACCAACCTTTATCATGTTATTTGAACACAAAATAGATGCATTGGTTAAACATGATATTAACATTTCCATTAAACTCAATTGCATCTTTTTTTGAGTTATGTGTTTTAATCTTAGTTCATTTAGTGAGATTACTTTTGAGTGTAGCTATTTGCTAGCAGCAACACATATTAGCATCTTAAATGCTTAGATTTACATGCTCCGTCAACCAAAGCAGTAGAAAAACTTGAAATCAGTCCACAGCCAAACAAAATGCTCCACTCTTCTCCACCATGGTAAGCCACTGTAATTTAAAAGGTTCTAATAATTCCAATGTTATTGACCATTAAACACAATTACACTATCAAGTCTTCCCCTTTTCTCATTTTCTCAAAAAAATATAAAATAACACTTAATTTTAACATTTATTATCTCTTAATTCAACCATATGCAAAGCATGCTGGGAACTAACAAGCACCGCCCAGTTTCAGTCAATGCAACACAAATCAATCATGTAATCACATGTAATAGATATAGTTAAACAGATTGAACACAATCAAATTAAGTTAGGGCAAAATGGCAGTTGGCGTCGCACTATACTGCCACCATCTGGATGTAAGAATTTTTTACTTAACATAAATAGTTTGTGTTTAGACAACGTGTTAGGATTTTGTGCTGTTAAATTGAGGCATAATTATGTTGACCTTACTAGAAAAAAACATTTCAAGTCAACAATTAAACACAATTATTATAAGTAAACTTAATATAAATATATTATGTAAAGTGCACAACATTCCTCGTTCATTTTTTTGAGTGTTTGTGCGGCATTTAAATTGGTGAACCGGTTTCTGAAACGCTTATCCAATCACGGCAATCGTATTGACGTGTGACCGGGAAGTATATAAGCGGCGCCTAGAGAACATGTCATCCACTTATCGTCTGAAGGCGCAGTGTCTCATTCCCTGTTCTCAGGGAACATAGGTTAACCTTAGACGTTCCCTTTCGAAAGGGAACTCGCACTGAGGGGAGTGCATGTCGATTACGGCTGTGACAAAACGTCAGAAATGGCAGTTTCACTGAAATGCCAAACACTCCCCCTTCGGGTTACGTACAAGCTGTCAGTGACAGTATTCCCTACGGCCACTGCCCAAGCTATAAGCCTCAAAGAGGCCTCAACTACAATGAAGGCCTACCAAGGCCGCTTAAAGGCTTGGAAGCAATTACTTCTGTAGCATGTGTAGGGGTCAGACAGGTCAATTTAGCTCAAAATGAATTATTAATTAATGTATAGGGAATCTTAAAAGAATCACTTAAACGGCCGAGCAAATGACTCGTCCAATGTTCATTTGAACGGGCCGTAACTATCAGCTCTAAAATGGATATAAATATCCAAACTATAGTGATACACTATATATTAGCAAGGTAACTTAGATCAGCAGTTTAAGACATTAAATTCGTAAGCACATGACAGAAGAACACTTATCTTTAAAATACAAACAAGACTTTATTGATTATTCTAACACATAAAACTAATATCTAACACAATCAGACGCACACATACATTCATACAAGTTGCAGAAAGAAAGTAGCCTGACTGCGTCAGACGTCGTACTTCCGCTCAATTTCAGTTCGCTTCTGTACTCAGTCTGAGATAGCGACCTATCTCTCGGTTTTCCTCCGGCCTGAAAACAGCCGGCCAATCAACAAACAGAGGGCGGGCTGAGAGCCGTGACGTAGACCCTAAGCGCCGAGTTTAAGATTGTATTTTAGGCAATGGCGCCACCAGGGGGTGGCCAGGGGTGGCCGTGGCCACCCCTTGCCGACTCCTGGCCACCCCACTGGCCACCCCAATGGCCAGAATACATTTTAGAAGCATCAGTTATGCATTTCATAAATAAGTCAAAAATATTCTTTAGTAAAAGAAGAAGGGGCATTATGTGTCGTGACGTGCTTTTTAAGTGTCAAATGGTTACAGTAGGCTATACTGTTACAGCAGCTTTTTGATGTGTCTTTGCCACGTTTTGACAAGCAGGGATGCAAACAGCGCGCGAAAATTTTCTGCGCCTCTCGCTTTTTTTACGTCAGTTTGTGTGACAAAGTCATCTGAAGTTATTCCATAGCTTAATATGAGGGACAGAAGTCTATTCACATCATTAAAGTATACGGAAACTCGTTTTCCCTCCTCTGCGGCTGTCAATCATTCTCCATTCATATTCAAACAGCGCGCGCGCCTCTTGGATGCACGGTAAAACTCTCTCCAATATGATATATTCACATTATAATGCATGATCTGTAGATAAAAGGCTGTAGATTTGCATAAAATTACTTTATTTTGTTGGCGTTTGTTGTTGTTTTTAAACGACTCACTACCGTGTGCTTACTAGATCATCACACACACATCACAAGGACTATGAATCGGCATCAAACGCACAATAACTGGAATATAAAACTGAAACAAAGGAACAAATCGCACTAGGATTTGTGCGCTCGACATTTCTTCGCTTTGTGACGTGAACTTTTAAATGCGCACTTATGCAGCGCAGCGCTGCACACATAGTCACCATGTTGCTTTGAGCACATCATTCTGCACCCGCGATGCGCATACACGCTGTGTGCGCTCTGTTTTTCATGTTATCATGGGTTTGCGCACTGAAATATTTTTAAAAGCCAATATATTTTGTTATACCTAGCCTGCTCAATACATTTAAAATAAGCATAATTTAATTGTATATTATTTCTTTGTAGTGTAGGCTATATATGCACTTCTGAATTCTTGACATGAATATATAAATATAAAATTGTGAAATGTATGATTGCCTGATTGAATTTTATAAGAGAACTAATAGTAATTTGTTTTTATTAACATATTTAGATTTTATAAAATTACTGTGCAGATTTTTTCAAGAATTACTTTTTGCTGCTGATTTATACACGCATTAATTTTATTAAAAATTCATAGTACATTTATGTAATATTTAAAGGTGTTAACTAATCTTACACTGCAAAATAATAACTTAAAAAGGATTAAAATCATCACAATTATGTAAGTATCTGGAAATTTGCAGCGGGGCGAGGGCTCTTATATATATCACATATAATATATATCATTATATATAATATAATTAGTAGGGCCCTACTAATATCATTAGTAAGCTAACATTAAAAATAACACAATAAACCAAAGTATATCAGTAGGAGTTTCCTTAAGTCTTTCTGATAGTTTTCTACAGGCCGTTTTACTACAACAGTAGAATAAAATTCTGAAATTATGGTTTATAATTTTGGTGTATGAGACTGTGTTAAGATTTTAAGTGGCCCCATCTGGCCACCCCTATGAAAAATTTCTGGAGGCGCCACTGATTTTAGGTTAGGGAAATCGAAAACAACCACGGATATGGAGACATGGGATGCAATTCGCTCTGTTGTGGATAATATTACCGGCATTGGCAAACTGAAGCCCGAAAAAGAAGAGTGTTTTTTAAACATTTTGAATAGAGGTGATGTTGTGGCCCTACTCTTTTTGGGAAAAGTTTAATTTATCAACTATTACCACAGGGATGTAGTGGAGGCTAAACGCACGTAAACGCCGTTTACGCACCTCCCAATATTCGGAAATAGCGTTTACCCACCTCCAAAGTGCGTTTATCCACCTCTAAATTGCGTTTATCCACCTCTAAATAGCTATAAATTAAGCTTATGTCGTTTTAGTTTCATATTGTTAATTATTAGTTTCATAGGTTGTTAAATCTAAGACGAACTCTTTCATATTGCGCTGCATTACTGTCAGTGTTGTTGACTGACGGTTGCGCTGTTGACGCTCGCGCAGCCTCTCGGGGAGAAATCTACACAAATGAGCGCACACACACACTCAGTTAACAACATAATACTGCCTATAAAAAATCTAAATGTGGAGTTTTTATATTTTTAACATATGTTAAGCAACCTCAATTATTTTTCCTGAACACCATCACGATTGAAAATGTGACATTGATTTCCTACAACAGTTCAATAAACAGTTAAAATTAAGTCACTTACATTTTAGATGCAATATTGGCTGTTTTTGTTCTGTTTCAGCAGCGAAAATAGTTCCAAACAAAAATTACAGCAGAACCACGGCGCATCTCACAGGAACACTCAACCTGTTTTCATTACTGAATGATTCAGCATTTTGAACGAATCGATTGAGTCAAAGAGCCAATGACCCATTCATAAACATGGCTGCGTCCGAAACCGCATACTCAATGAGTAGGTACTTAATTTCAATGAGTACTTACTTAACGAGCGCTAAAAGAGTAGGTACTTTAAAGCCAAATCTCGTTGGCTGCGTCCGAAACCGCATACTTCCCTACTATATAGTATGTGAAAAAGAGTAGGCGAGCGAAAAGTATGTACGAATCATAAAAGAGTAGGCGAGAATTACCTGGGTGACGTACTAATTATCGCGAGATTCGGACTAAAGTGCCTTACTGCTTCAGCCCAGATTTTTGAGTGCTCAACCGATGGATACTGTGGATACTCTTCTATCCCAGGAGGCCATGCGAGAGCATACGTCATTATCAAACATCACGGAGATCAGCGACGCGGGGTTTTTCAAATGTGAGTAAACACGGTTCCTTATGTGTTAAACTACTATAGAGTAAACGTTTTAACTGTTGAAGGTGTAAAGTAGTTAGAGAGTATAGTATAGTTGTGATTTTGCTGTAAAACATGTTTTGTATAGCTAGCTAACAGGGGAGCTCTAAGCACACGTAACGTCTCTAAAGTGGATTTACATAACCATATACATCTTAAACATGCTTATTTAAAATGTCTATTTACATCTGAAAGGAAAATATTGTAAGCATTGACATATTGCAGATGAGCACATCACAACATGAAAAAGACATCTGAGTGATGTATGTGTGGCATTATTATAGGATAACGTTAATTCACTGTCAACACTGTTGACATTAGACAAATGTGCTGTAAATAAGGTAAATAAACAAATCTATAAAGTAACTAAACATGTTTTTATTCAGACTGGTGTGAGCACTGAGGATGAGGAGCCCAGAGCTGAATCCTGGAAACGGTGCCATGGATGAGACCCTCCATCTCTCCATCTGCCCTTATCGCCTCAGACTGTGAAGCGCAGCAACAAGCTCCAGTACGAAGGCACGGTCACCTCTGGTAAATTCATCAGAATAAAGCCGCAGAATGGGAGCCGCTGTGTTGAGATGGCAGTATGTGGGGTTCAGCGCCTGTAAATACATGCTTGTAGTTTGAATAAAGATTTGTTTCATGTGTTGTTGAATTGTATATGCATTTGTTTTTTTGTGTGATGGTTACTTTTATTTGATCTTTTACTCATTTATTCATGTTTCTTATTGTTGTCAGTATATGAAATATATTTATTTAATTAATTCATTGCTTGACTTACAATTGAGATGTTCGCGTGTATTCAAATAACTCATATGACAAAACAAATTACATTTTGCTTGTTTTATTAAATTATATAATTTTTAGTATATAAAAAAAGTAATATTAAGTATTGGTCAGCATTTAATATTATTTTGTTTAAGTTTTGGGGTGGGCTAACAATGCAATTCATTCTGAGGTAGGCTAATATTAATTTTTAAGGAGCGATACTTACATTTTTCGAGTATAAAGTCAACAGTTTTCTCCACAGGAGAGGTCTTCGAGCATCGGCCCGTCTCCTTTGTGCAGACATTACAAACGCCGAGGAAAACTGTTCTAGGTTGTGCTGTCGAGTTACTGATATTACGAAGTGTTAGTGCATCAGTCACTCATATAATTTAAACTTATTACATAAAGAAAAAGATCATGGAAAGATACCATTGTATCTAACAATGAACAATCATAATGACAAAACAGAAAACAAAGATCATTGGGTTGTGTACATCATAATATGATATTTATACACAGGAAAAAAGAACAATAACAAGGCTAAATATCTTTAAATAGTTCTTCATAATACATTAAAAATTGTTTTGTTGTTATAAGTCTGAGGGATGAAACGAGAGGTAAATTCATCAAGAAAGAGGAAAACTTAAAGGAGAAACTTTTTGGGTATAAAATAAAGAAATTTATAACGAGAGAGGACGATTTTGGGGTTTCTTAAGAAAAAATATATCGTTATAAGGATAAAACGAATCGGTTACCTAACGTAACCTCGGTTCTCTCTAGAAGAGGGAACGAGTATTGCGTAAGCTAGCTTACGCTGCGGGAAAGATTCATCTTTGCTGAGATATTGAAGCCAAAAAAATTATTTCATAATTTGTATCCATTGACAACGCAGTTCCTCTGCGGCAGACCTAGAGCAGGCTAGCTAGCAGCTCATTGGTTCGCTCAGAGAGAACTGCTTAAGCCTATGGGAGAGCGGGGCTGAACCCGCTTCCAATGAGAGGCGCCCGCGCGCTCATTGCGTCATGGCCCGCCAGAATGGGCGTGGCTATGGTGTATATAACAGTCTCTCCCAGGCTTATATGTTGATTTATTTCAGCGTGAAGCGAAACGCTAGTAGCGCAAGCACGGCCGGGAAAGCAATACTCTTTCCCTCTTCTAGAGAGAACCGAGGTTACGTTAGGTAACCGATTCGTTCTCTTACGAGAGGTTCTCTCGTATTGCGTAAGCTAGCTTACGCTGCGGGAACACCTGGTCAACGCCGTGCGCGCTATGAATCCACTCATGAATCCCAGGGTGATACCGGGGGATTTTTAACGTGGAGTGAATGTATTATGAGGCCGGCAAAGCGGGCACATGAAGTGTATACATAAGCATGTATGAGGCCGGCAGAGCGGGCACATGAAGTGTATAAGCATTTAAGGAGAGCACAAGGGGCGAACCGGTTGTGTGAGGGACTCCCAGTAATGCAGCTTCTTAGAGAGCTGGTCGTTAGACAGCTAGTAATTTTGCCTGCAAGGCGGGAACTACCAAGTTGTAAAATCTGACAAAAGTGGACGGGGAGGCCCATCCCGCGGCCACACAAATGTCATGAATGGAAATTCCACAGGACCATGCCCACGATGAGGCCATGCCTCTAGTGGAGTGCGCCCTGATGCCCAGAGGGCAGGGCAGGCATTTAGATGCGTAAGCAGAGGCGATAGCGTCTACTATCCATCTAGACAGTGTCTGTTTAGAGGCGGCCAGACCTTTGGTGCGCCCCCCAAACGACACGAAAAGCTACTCAGCGCGTCTGAACGCGGCAGCGCGCGTAGTGTACAATCTCAGAGCCCGCACCGGGCAGAGGAGATTGGCGTCGCGCTCACTATCGGATGAAGGCAGAGCCGATAGGGAAATAATCTGAGCCCTGAACGGGGTACCAATCGCCTTCGGGACATAGCCATGTCTAGGTTTGAGAATGACAACAGAATCATTCGGTCCAAACTCGAGACACGCGGCGCTGGATGAGAGCGCGTGAAGATCCCCCACGCGTTTTACTGAGGACAGAGCCGTCAGAAAAACGGTTTTGAGCGAGAGGTATTTTAGGTCCACAGACTCGAGCGGTTCGAACGGGGGTGCTCTCATAGCTTCGAGAACTATAGAAAGATCCCAGATAGGAACCGAAGGGGGGCGCGGAGGGTTCATCCTCTTAGCTCCCCTGAGGAAGCGGATGACTAACTCGTCTTTGCCCAGGGACGGAGCGCGTCGGGGTTCAGAGAACGCCGCGACGGCTGCCACGTAAACCTTGAGAGTGGAGGGGGACCTGCCCTTGTCCAGCATCTCTTGAAGGAAAACCAGCAAAGACGGCACCTCGCATGACCGTGGGTCCAGATGTTTGTCGGTGCACCATTTTGAGAACACAGACCATTTAGACGCATAGAGCCTTCTCGTGGAAGGTGCTCTAGCCTGTATGATAGTGTTTCTTACTCCTTCTGGCAAATCGACGAATAGTCGTTGATCACCCATGCATGTAGCGCCCAGCGCCGTGGATGGGGGTGCCAGATCGTGCCGCGAGCTTGAGAGAGGAGATCTGCTCTGACTGGGATGGGCCACGGGGCTGTCTGTGACAGCTGAGTGAGCTCCGGAACCCAATTCTGACTCTCCCAATGCGGGGCTATGAGGAGCACCGAGTGGCGTGTGTCCCTGATCCTCTGAATTACCTGTGGTAGCAGAGCGATCGGAGGGAATGCATAGAGCGGGCGGCGAGGCCATTCCTGGGCTAGCACGTCCTCGCTCCTTGAGAAAAATATTGGGCAGTGAGCGTTCTCTTCTGACGCGAAGAGGTCCACCTCTGCTCTGCCGAATAGCCGCCACAGTATTTGGACCGTTTGTGTGTTCAGGGACCATTCTCCTGAGGAGATGAGGTTCCTGGACAGTATGTCTGGACCGTCGTTCAGATGGCCCGGCACATGCGTCGCTCTGAGCGAGAGCAGGCGGCTCTGAGACCAAACAAAAATGCGGTGTGTCAGTAGGAAGAGATTCCTAGACCTGACACCGCCCTGACGGTTGAGATAGGAGACCACAGCCATGTTGTCTGAACGGAGCAGGACGTGGTGTCCCCGAATGAGCGGGAGGAAGCGCGAAAGCGCGTTCTCGACCGCAAGCATTTCCAGACAGTTTATGTGTAAGGGGCTTTCCTGTGTCGACCAATGGCCGAAGGCCGGTGAGCCCTCGCAGACTGCACCCCAACCTGTGTTGGATGCATCTGTCGAGATGACTTTTCGGCGGGAAAAGGTCCCCATCATGACGCCCTGTCGAAACTATTCTGCTACTGTCCATGGCTGCAGCGCCGTGAGACATGTCTGCGTAACTCTGATCAGCTGGCGGCCCGTGTTCCACGCGCGGTGGGGTACACGGCTGTTTAACCAAAGCTGAAGCGGACGCATGTGCAGAAGGCCCAGCTGAAACACAGCGGAGGCTGAGGCCATGTAACCCAGCATCCTCTGAAAGGTTTTCAGAGGTGTGCGGGTGCCCATCTGAAATGAGGCGGCCAGTCGCTGTACACTGCGCGCGCGCTGTGTAGACAGGCGAGCCGTCATCGTGACCGAGTTCAAATCTATTCCTAGAAAGGAAATCGATTGACTGGGATGAAGGGAGCTCTTTGTCCAGAGACAGAAGCTCCGTCTGTGATTGTGCCAAAATCAGCCAGTCGTCCAGATAATTCAGTATGCGCAGCCCCTGGCTTCGCAGGGGGGCGAGCGCCGTATCCATGCACTTCGTGAATGTGCGGGGCGCCAGGGATAAGCCGAACGGGAGAACGGCGTATTGATAAACATGACCCTCGAAGGCGAAACGTAAGAATGGCCTGTGACGGGGATTTATCTGGATCTGAAAATAGGGGTCTTTCAGGTCTAGAGAGATGAACCAGTCCCACTGGCGCACTCTTTCTTGGGAACCAGAAAATAACGGCCGTAAAACCCCGACTCGGTCATAGATGGTGGGACTCTCTCTATGGCGCCCTTTTGCAACAGCGTCGCAATTTCTGAGCGGAGCGTGCCGGCGAAACTGTAGCAGATAGCCGTTCTTTATAATGCTTAGCACCCACGGGGAAATGCCTGGAATGGCTTCCCACGCTTTGGAGCATGCGGCTAGTGGCCGAATGGCTATATCGCCCTGATTGCTGCACATAGCGGGCTGGACACAGTGTGTGGGCGCGCTTTGAATGTGTATGGCAACGGGATTTGCACTCAGAGAGGAGTCTATGGGCCGTGAAACAGAGCGAGCAGAGAGGGGACACGCGCACGAGCTCGTGGGCATGTTTATGTTCTCTGATATTAGAGCGGGCTGTGCCCGTTTCATGTGATGGGGCTCTGATAGAGACACGGGATATGTTATGCTTGTGTGTATGGGTGAGCACATGATTGTGGGCACATTTTCTACACAACTGGCAAATTTTCTCTTTTTGAGATTTCTCTGGGTAGCCGTAAAAACGGCTTTTTGTCGCTCGCAAGCGGGCTGGGACACCGGCTTGTTTGTGGCGGTCAACAGCAGTCGGCGAAACAACGGGGACTGGCAGAGGGCGAAGCTTTGACGGCGGTCCGGCCGCAGCGGGAGAGCACCGTCGTTTTCTTGACTTTGCTAGGCAGACTTCTGATGATCAGGCTTCAGCGTGATCTTAGGTCGCGGGCCTCGTGGGGGCGGCGGTCTGCGGCGGCTGTCAGAGCGAGAGCGAGGGCGGCCGCCCTGTCTGCGCTGGGCTGTTTGAGTCTGCGGAGGGGGGCGCTGTGGTGGAGCTCTGGCAGGAGGCTCGCGAGAGCGGCCCGCGGAAGAGCTAGCGCGGCGGGGCAGAAACAAATTCATCGCCTGAGTAGCTTTCTGGACCTCGGAAAAGCGATCGACGATTCCCGTGACAGCAGATCCAAAAAGGCCCGTCGGGGAGAGGGGCGCGTTAAGAAACGCGGCGCGCTCAGAATCTCCCATGTCGGCGAGCGTGAGCCACACAAAGGCTGGCCATGCATCTCCCCAGAGCTTGTGCGGCGGCTTTAGTGGCGCGAAGGGCGAGGTCCGTAGCACTTCTCAGATCCGTGACAGCGGGGGAGGGGTTTCTACCGCTTTCGGCCCACTCACGGAGAATATCGCTCTGTAATACTTGGAGGACAGACATAGAGTGTAGCGCTGCGGCGGCCTGACCGGCGGCGGCGTAGGCGCGAGCATGAAAGCTCGAGGTCGCTCTGCAAGCTTTCGAAGGAAGCGTGGGGGAAGAGCGCCATCTAGCAGAGGGCGGGCAGAGGTGTGCGGCGACCAAGTCCTCAACGGGCGGCATGGCTGAGTAACCTTTTTCGGCGGCTCCGTCCACCGAGCGCAGCGAGGCGGATATATCGGAGCGGTTTCTAGCCGAGAGCGGGGCATTCCAGGACTTCGTCAGCTCTGTGTGAAGTTCAGGCAGGAATGGGGCGGCCCGGTTGCACGCGGGGGTCGAGCGCCGATGAAAAAAGCTGCCGTCCATCCGGTTCGGGGCCTGCTCGGGTGGAGGAGACCACGCGAGACCGAGGCGTTCGACGGCCTGTTAGAGGAGGCGCATTAGTTCCTCCTCTATCCCGGCGCGGGTCCCCGCCGACTCTCTCGTAGATCCGAGAGATGACCATTCTTCACTGTCTGAAGCGAGCAGTGAACAGGAATCCCTCTCCTCCGCGGCGTCATCGGAAGCGACAGAGCGGCCACTCGGCGGCAACTGTATGTCCGGCAGGGGCGGGGAGGGAGAGCGGGAAGCGGCAGCGGCGGCCCGCATGGTTCCGCAGGGGGCTCCGGCGGCCTCTGAGAGCGGCTTTTCTTCTTACGCGGCTAAGAGGGAGGCGGCGCGGGAGCGGATTTTGCTGCCAGAAGTCGTGCCCGCAGGGACGACAACGGCAGGCTCTCACAGAAGTCGCATCCTCCATCCGCGAGGGCGAGTTCTGCGTGCTCGAGTCCCAGGCAGAGAGCGCAGATGACATGGCGGTCTCCGTCCTCGAGACGAGCGCGGCAAGAGCCGCAGGAAAAACGAGACATCTTTAAAAAGAAGCTCGGCTCTTTTAGATATATATAGAGAAAAGAGAAGGATACAGTCGTCGGATGGCGCTAGCTTGCAGGGCGGCTGAAGGTGGCGAAGACGGCCGGCTTCTTCAGGGTCCGGGAGCTCGCTAGAGTGATGCCTTCTCGACGGCGACGGCTTTTCTCAGGACAGCAGAAGCGTGCAGCTTGCTGAAGATGAAATGAATCAACATATAAGACTGGGAGAGACTGTTATATACACCATAGCCACGCCCATTCTGGCGGGCCATGACGCAATGAGCGCACGGGCGCCTCTCATTGGAAGCGGGTTCAGCCCCGCTCTCCCATAGGCTTAACCCTTTCGCACGTACGTTCTAAAATAGTCAGACTGGCAGCCTGGCGTGAGTTTTTTTCTGCGACCGTTATTTTGCAATCAATCGCGTTCTAATTTCCATGGAGACGCATGAACCTTGTCACGTGACATTTCGCAGTCACAATGGCGCGCACGATGGATAACCGTCTGCAGGTGAGTAGTTTGAATGTTTCGCTTTATTTTTTATTCAAAACCTCTCAAATAAATTGTTAGCGTGTACCGACTATGGTTGATATTGTTTTGTTTATGTTTTTCCCCCCACTGCTTTGAATTTCGCTTGCACATGGTTCTTTGCATCTCCCTCACAACAGCCGAGTGACAATCGGTGAGTAACTTTAGGCTATATTTTAGTTTTTAATTGTATTCTGAAGCATCTAGAATTATTTACAAGCATGCAATAAATATGAATAAAGAACGTAAAACGGACAGTGCTCAATAATGTGGTCATTACGGTTTGTTTTTCTGTCAACGCGCTGTTTTGCACATTGCAAATATGTTCAGTAATCCGTGCATTCAGGAGGTAAAGTCGGGGTTCAGTTGAATTGATACGTTATACATAACATGAATATACCAAAGCACATATTTGCCGTTAAATCCTTTACATCGATTTTCTTGTTTGTTTTAGTTAATATTGTTACTGAGTTTTATATCTCTCAATAGCAAAGCAGGGAAAAGCTACATGGTATGACATTGTTGAATTATATTTTCCTATATACAAAACATTTGAGCAAGCTGTGTGATATACATATATACAATTATATATATGGTCACACCTCACTTATTAGCTTGCTTAAATGTTTGTTGGAAATATAATTTAAAGGGATAGTTTTAAAATGAACATTCTGTCATCATATACTCACCCTCAAGTTGTTTCAAACCTGTATGAATTTCTTTCTTCTGCTGAACACAAAAGAAGATATTTTGAAGAATGTCAGTAACCAGACAGTTAACTGGAGCCATTGACTTCCATAGTAGGAAAAAATATATACTATAGAAGTCAATGGCTCCAGTTAACTGTCTGGTTACTGACATTCTTCAAAATACCTTATTCTGTGTTCAGCAGAAGAAAGAAATTCATACAGGTTTGAAACAAATTGAGGGTGAGTATATGATGACAGAATGTTCATTTTAAAGTGAACTATCCCTTTAACGATGTCATACCATGTAGCTTTTCTCTGCTTTGCTAGTGAGAGATATGTATACTATAAGTTTAGCATTATTCATAGAATTCAAACGTATGACATTTGTTAAAAAGAAATCACAAAATGTACACATTTCATGTACACTACCGGTCAAAAGTTTAGGGTCACTCATTCTTTCTTTCTTTTATTTTTTTTCACATTTTAGAATAATAATAAAGTCATCAAAACTATGGAATAACATAAATGGAACTATGGGAATTATGTTGTGACTAAACAAAATCCAAAATATATCGAAACTGTGTTATATTTTAGCATCTTCAAAGTAGTCACCCTTTGCCTGGAATTTGCAGACATGTACAGTTGACATTTTCTCAACTAACTTCTTGTGGTATCACCTTTGGATGCTTTTTAAACAGTATTAAAGGAGTTCCCATCTATGTTGGGCACTTATTGGCTGATTTTCTTTATTATTTGGTCTAAGTCATCAATTTAAAAAACTTTTTTTATTTATTAAATTTGAGTTTTATAATGAAATAAATTAATATGTTGGCACAAATATATTTTTGTCTACAAAACTCATTTAAAACATTTAAGCATACGTCTTCAGATCAAAAGGTTTTTAAGATCATGAGAAACATTTCAGGCAAGTGACCCCAAACTTTTGACCGGTAGTGTATGTTTTATTAAATCTATTTTAATGTAAGTTAAATGTTTTTTTTTAACACAATACGTTTATACTTACTAATATAATTACAAAACAGATAACAAATATATTTACAATGAATATCAAAATAGTATCATCATAAACAAACAAAAAATCTATAAATATACTCTGACTTTTGATAAATGTTTTTGTTTAAAACAAACTATTATACATACCTTTATACTTAATAATATAATTACAATAAATAATAATTAAAATACTATCATCATAAATTAATATACTCTGACTTTTTACAGGCTTAATAATGCTTCAGTGTGTGGTACTCCTCAAAACATGGGACAGCACACAAGGGAGTGTTGCATGGCACACACATGTGCTTGGTGAGGCGCCTCTGCTTGCCCTTGCGTGTGCTGGAGAGGCAGACCTTGCAGTGTCGCCTGGTCTTGCTGCCCTGGGAAGTGGTCTGAGGGACTTCAGATGGGAAATGCCTGGCTGTAAGGCGCAGAGGAGTGTCCAAGGCCGGACGGCCTCCTTTGGTTGGACCGCGCAATGTGCTGTACTCCTCCAGCAGCCCTCTCATCAGGTTCGTCCTGAATTGTAGGGAGGTGATTTCCTTTCCTACTCATAGTAGAGCACATCAATAGGGAGTGAGGAGAATAGAATAGTATGTGACAGTGTGGTCTGTTTATTATTGTGAATTTGTTAACACTTTAGATTACATTAATTAAAAATGTTATCACTTTTTATCTTGTTTATATTTATTATTAGATGATTTGTATCCATTTCTCACCAGTAATTTGCCGGTAGACGATGTGGCTGTTGAGTAAAACAGTGTCAAGTACATGAAAAAATATCTTCTTGTACCACTTGGTAGACTTTCTGGTGCATTCATGAAAACCAGTCATCATATCAGCTTTGTCAACTGCCCCCATCTTCTTGTTATACTCCAGCACACAGACTGGCTTCATCCTTGGTTGCCCAGTGATGTGATCAAGCTTCCCTGTGGCTGCCATACCAGTTGGGTGGACTGTGGTAAGGACATGAACATTCCTCTTGTGATGCCATTTTAGTGCCAACTGTGACCCATTCTCTTTGAATTCCACCTCACCTTTTTTCATCTTACAGGTGAACTTTGGGATCCCTTTCCTGTTTGCGCGCACAGTCCCACAAGCTCCAGTGCCAAGTGATAAGAGGTGCTGGAAAAGTGTGGGACTACTGTACCAGTTGTCCACATAAAGAACATGACATTTTCTTAGGTAAGGTGCTAGAAGTGTCATCACAACGGACCCAGAAATCCCAAGTCCTGGGTAATGTTGGATGTCAGTGGTAGATCCGGTGTAAATTATCATGTCCTCCACATAACCAGTTAGCACATCACACAAAACAAAAAACTTGACCCCAAATCTGTGCCGTTTAGATGGAATGAACTGACGAAATGCCAGCCTGCCTTTCCACTTCATCAGAGACTCATCCACACACAGATCCCTGTATGGCACAAAAATGTGACGAAAGGAGGAGGTGAGAGCAGTAAATATGTGTCTGATTTTTTTCAGCGGGTCATTGGAAACTGCTGTCGCATTGTTTGCGAAGTGAAGACAGCGGAGGAGCAGAAGGAAGCGATCCTGTGAGAACAAAGACCCAAAAAATGGGGTCAAGAGCATGGGGTCTGTGCTCCAGTAATCACAAAGTGATGTTTTTTTTATCACCCCCATTAAGAGAACTGACACTAAAAATGTGTACATTTCAGGGATATTTGTTGGAACCCATTTAACCAGCTTTCCTTTAATTTCCCTTTCTTGCAAGTCAGAGGCATAGCGGTTTGTTTCCTCCACAATTTCTGCCATGACATCTTCTGTGAGGAACAATTTAAAACAATTGACCTCACTGGGTGATTCTGGTGGATTTTGCACACCACAGAGCTGGTTGTCAAAATTGCCTGGCCCAGGAGGATTCAAAAGGTTGGTTGCCTTCCATAATGAGTTTACCTCTTCTGCCTCATTTGGGACTGGTGGCGTCTCTTCATCCGCAATGTTGTCAAGAGCTTCAAGGTTTGGGGGAAGATCTTCATCGCTGTCACTCTCTGCCTCGCTGTCAAAAATCTCCTCATCAGAATTAAAAAAAATGTCCTCAATTTCCTCATTTGTCAGTTGTCGTCTTTTATATAAATTTTCTGTCATTTTCTCTGAAGTTGGTGAGCTTGATTAAAGTTGTGTCTTTAAATTAGAACAAAGGCAACTGTGTGAGGTAACTGTGACGTCAGCTCTACATCATTTGTCAGCGAAAAAAAGACTCGCAATGCATGACAGTTAAAATCTTTTTTATTTTTTTATACAAAATATTTACAAACTTGTAGTTATTAACATGGTTAAATATATGTAAGGGAACTCCTTATGTGGTTTTAATATTTAGAGAAAAAAAGATCATGTTAGTTGATCGGTAAGATATACGGGCTATGGGCGCCGCCATTATTTGTTTACAACACTGATGGAGAGTTGGACTCAGAGCCTGCTGGATTTACAACATGCAAGATCATCCATGTCTCCCGAAATATATGACAGTAACCCCCGCTTCACTGCATCTCACGCGACGCTCCTGCTTGAGGCACACGCGCTGCTCCTGCTCCTGGTGTGAATCCACTCATTGATTGACATGCACGC
Organism: Rhinichthys osculus; assembly: GCA_029959095.1. Classification (NCBI taxonomy): domain Eukaryota; kingdom Metazoa; phylum Chordata; class Actinopteri; order Cypriniformes; family Leuciscidae; genus Rhinichthys; species Rhinichthys osculus. Next base: position 26,712,287 of record JARWKJ010000017.1, read on the forward strand.
ACGCCGAAAAAAATACGCGCTGATCACGCGTCGCTGACGCTTGCTGTGTGAAACGGCCGTTTTCTCTACAAGGTGTGTTTGACTCGAATAAATATTAATATTACATCATGTTTAAAAGGTTATTTTGCTGTTATAAATATTAGTGTGCAATAATAAACTATATATTTGTTATTGTGTAATGTAATTTAAAGTGAATGAAACCTAAAATAAACATTAAAATACACTGAACAGTTGTGATAATGATGAGAGCTGTGCGCGTCCGTCTCTGGCTCAGTGCCAGTCAAAGCGGGAAAGCAGTAAAAGCTAAAGTTTGAAAGTTTGAATTTAGCAGTTGATCACGTGATTCACTGAACGTTCTAATCACACCGGTGTGATCGTACGCTCCAGGGACCAGCCAAGACTGATCACACCGGTGTGATCGTACGTGTCAAAGGGTTAAGCAGTTCTCTCTGAGCGAACCAATGAGCTGCTAGCTAGCCTGCTCTAGGTCTGCCGCAGAGGAACTGCGTTGTCAATGGATACAAATTATGAAATAATTTTTTGGCTTCAATATCTCAGCAAAGATGAATCTTTCCCGCAGCGTAAGCTAGCTTACGCAATACGAGAGAACCTCTCGTAAGAGAACTGTGGGTCACATTAGTCGGGTTTAAAATAACAACTTAAATCAACCCTAAATGTATTCACAAAATAAATTGGCAGCTGTTTCTTCAACAATACCACACAATGAGCAAGTTTCATCAATATCAAGATATTTACAGATAGATGAATTAAACGTGTCGTTCATCTTTTAAAATGTTGCGCTTGTGATAACGCGTCATAGGTCACATGATAACGTCAACATGGCGGATGATGTCCGGATCGCATTCATACTCAACGAGATTTGGCTATAAAGTACCTACTCTTTTAGTGCTCGTTAAGTAAGTACTCATTGAAATTAAGTACCTACTCATTGAGTATGCGGTTTCGGACGCAGCCGTTGAGTATGAATCGATCCGGACATCATCCGCCATGTTGACGTTATCATGTGACCTACGACGCGTTATCACAAGTGCAACAACTGAAAAGATGAACTTATTTTGTTAATACATTTAGGGTTGATTTAAGTTGTTATATTTTAAACCCGACTAATGTGACCCACAGTTTTATCCTTATAACGATATATTTTTTCTTAAGAAACCCCAAAATCGTCATCTCTCGTTGTTAATTTATTTATTTTATACCCAAAAAGTTTCTCCTTTAAGTTTTCCTCTTTTCTTGATGAATTTACCTCTCGTTTCATCCCTCAGACTTATAACAACAAAACAATTTTTTATGTATTATGAAGAACTATTTAAAGATATTTAGCCTTGTTATTGTTCTTTGTTCCTGTGTATAAATATCATATTATGATGTACACAAACCAATGATCTTTATGTTCTCTTACGAGAGTATCTCTCGTACTGCGTAATAGCTTACGCTAGGGGAAAAACTCTTTTCCGCGAGATATTGAAGCCAAAAATTATCCTTAATTTTTTAATAATGTAAAACGCTTTGCAGCAGCAAGCAGACATTGGCGAAACAGCTCGCGCGCCTATTGGCTGCTCTGCAGCAAATGCAGCAGCCTATCGAGAGAGACTCTGCGTGACGTAATGACCAATGGGGGCCATTCGCGCCCATATCGTCACGTCCCGCCAGAAGGGGCGTGGTCTCACCCTATAAATATGCTCGTTAGGCTGATACAAACTGATTTTTACCTCTTCAGCGAAGCACACGCATCGCTGGATCCGGAGTGAGAAGCCGCGCCGTCGAAGCAAGCCTTTCAGCGGGACGAGCTCTGGAGTCGCTGGCCTCGCCGCCTTCAACTGCCGTACCTGCTGCGCTTTCCGGCGTTATATATCCTTTTCATACTCTGTGTGTATTTACTCTGTTGAGAGTGTTTGTCAGCTTACTTCGCGACTCACACTTCTCTCACAAAAGAGCTGCGTCTTTTTAAAGATGCCTTCCTGTGGCTCGTGCCGCGCCCCGCTCAGCGATGGAGACCGGCACGTCATCTGTGTTTCCTGCCTGGGTGAGGATCACGCGGCTCTCGCGCTCGCTAAAGGCGGATGCCCTCATTGCGAGCTTTTGCCCATGGTGACTCTGAGGACTCGCCTGGCATCATTCTCCGAGCCTTCACCGCAGCCCGCCGTGGTGCCGCGCCGCAAGAAGCGCCGCGCCCAGCGCGCTCCCGAGCTCTCTCCAGCCCGCCAAAGCTCGCCGGTTCGCCCGCCAGCTTCGCCGGTTTCGCTCGAGTCGCTCACTGACGGACAACGGCCGCCGCCTGCCGCCGCGTCCATCCACGAGTTTGACGAACCCACCGAGGCGTGTTCTCTTCTGGCATCCGATAGCGAGGATTGGGCGAGCTCCGTGGACCTCCCCTCCGCTAGCGTTTCCCGCCAGACCACTGGTAAGAGAGCCGGCATTGAGACTGAGCTGATGCGTCTGCTCTCTCAGGCCGTGGATAGCATCGGCCTCGATTGGGAAGCGCCCGCGCAACCGCCGCGCAACAGGCGAGCTCTGTGGACCTCCGCCTTCTGTCCGCGAGTCGTCAAGGAAACGGGCCAGCATTCTACCCCGCCCCCCATGGGCGTGCGTCACTGGCAAATGAGAAAAGAGTGTGTTTTAGTCCCCGCCGAGGCCGGATTAATCTCCATTTCTCAAACATTTCTCAGCTCCTAGTTTGAGCGGCTGAAAATGTCATTATTGCAGCAATGAGCCTGTTGTATAACACGCACACCTGCATACAAACGCCGACACACACAAAACTGATGACACTCTCTTATCTGCTTGCGCTAGTGTAGTTCTCCCTGTGGCCCAGTGGCGGAACCTGAAGCTTTCACGCGGGAGACCCGTGTTCGATCCCGGCTCTCGCAGCAGATAAAAATTTAGTCTCGCCGCGGCCAGACTTCCACCGAAACTTTTGGCTCGTTCAGTTCCAGATAATGTGACTGTTCCAGTGTATTTTGCAGTAAACAAGCTGGTACCACGGCCCGCTTGCCTGCACATAAAGGCCGTTTCCATGGCGACCCAGAAAAATCATTGTATTTCTGGTTTTCCGGCCACAGCCGATGGTGTTATAAGTGTAATAAAATGCTCACAGCCCAGTGTTCATTTCTACACACAAACACAGCCCGCCACGGTACAGGGCTCGCACAATTGTGCATTAAATGTAGTGAATGTGCCCACAACCCAGTGCCCACATACACCACCACGGTTTCTGTAAAACAAAACCAACACAAGTCTTCCTAGCCTCCTAGGAAATTGACGGTGTTTCAGTCTCGCCGTGGCCAGACTTCCACTGAAATTTTCGCTCGTTCAGTTCCAGAAAATGTGACTGTTCCAGTGTATTTTGCAGTAAGCAAGCCAGTACCATGCCCGCTTGCCTGCACACTAATGCTGTTCCCACGGCGACCCAGATAAATCACATAAATGGTGTATTTTCTGATATTCCGGCCACAGCCGATGGTGTTATGAGTGTATTGAAAATGCCTACAACCCAGGGCTCATTTCTACACACAAACACAACCCTAACCCTAACCCTAACAAGAATTTTGTGTCATTTTGTGTCATAAGGATTTTGTGTCAGAATTATTCATCTCATTGGATCAGTGGAAAAGGAAACTGTGAAAAGACTACAAAGAGAAATTGAACTTTTAGAACAGGACATTTTAATAATAATGAACTTGTGCATGATAGACTCTACAAAGGAAAAATAAAGAGCTTGGGACTTACAGTACGAGAACAAGTAAAGACAGCGCTAATAAGGGCAATATTTTGCTGTCTGTGGATTTCTATTCACAATTATATGCTTCTGAAAACTGTAACTTTGAAAGCGCTGAGGGTCTACTTAGTGATCTGCCAAAGATTGAGAGTGAACAGAGAAAGACTCTGGACGATAACATTACTTTCAAGAGCTTACAGAGGCAATGCCGCAGTTGTCCACTGGGTAGATCCCCAGGAATTGATGGATTGACTGCGGAATTCTATAAATGTTTTGGGGGATTTTAGGAGAAGACGTTTATGAGGTACTGTCTGAATGTTGCCAAAGTAAGATACTTCCCATAAGTTGTAGTCGGGCAGTACTATCATTACTTCCAAAAAATGAGATCTGGGACTTCTAAAAAATTGAGACCAGTGTCATTGTTGTGTGTTGATCACAAAATATTCTCAAAATGTTTGGCTAACAGATTAAAGTGTTATCTGGGTTTATTGGTGCAGAAGGATCAGACATACTGCATTCCTGAAAGATCTATAATGGACAATATTTCCTTATTATGTGATGTTATAAATTGAAATATGATGTTATAAATTGTTATTATGTTGAAATAAGTCTGTTAAATAATTATGAAATTGGTGTTCTTTCTCTAGATCAGGAGAAAGCATTTGGTAGAGTTTACCATGATTATCTCTATAATGTTTTACAGCATTTTGGTTTTGATGACAAATTTATTTCATTCAAATGCATTTGTTCTTGTAAAATCTGGCGGTGGTTTAAGTGCACCAATACCGTTTCTAGAGGAATTAGGCAAGGCTGTCCACTTTCAGGACAGTTGTATAGCCTTGTTATTGAATCTCTTTTTGTGCAGGTTAAGGAGAAATCTCAATGGAGTCTTAATTCCAAATGGAGACATACATTCTATGGTGTCTGTATCGGCTTATGCTGATGATGTTACTGTTTTTATTAAAGGCCAGGATGATGTTACAGTTTTGACTAAGAACATCGAACAATATGAGAAGGCATCCTCAGCTAGATTAAACTGGGGAAAAAGTGAGGGTTTCATTATTGGACAGTTGATGGGGAAAAGCCCTCCGCAGCTTCCTGGTAGTTTGAAATGTCGTAAGGAAGGGCTGAAAGTTTTAGGTGTATATTTAGAGAATAATTAATTTCAGATGAAGAATTGGGAGGGGAAGCTTGAGAAAGTGATTGCTCGATTGTCTAAATGGAAATGGCTATTACCACAGTTGTCGCATAGAGGGCGAGTTTTGGTTATTAATAACCTAACTGCCTCTACACTGTGGCACAGGTTTATTGTCATGGAGCCACCTGATGAACTGATCTGCCGTATACAAAGAGCAATGGTGGACTTCTTCTGGAGTGGGCAGCACTGGATCCGGGCAGCAGCACTGTATTTACCTGCCCAGTAAGGTGGCCAAGGGTTGGTGGACGTGAGGAGTTGTATCAGCGCCTTCAGGATACAAGCAGCACAGAGACTCCTCATAGGATCATAAAGACTTGACTTGGGCCCAAACTGCTTGTGCTTTGCTACATAGAGCAGGAGGAACGGGATTGGATAAACATTTATTCCTAATAAAACTGGAGGAGGTGAGCTTGTCTGAGCTTACACCGTTTTACAAGTCTATGTTGACGGTATTGTTTCTCAAATATAACTTTTTGAGTCTACATCAAAGAAGGACATATATCACATTTCCTTGTGAGGGACAGATGGAGAGCACTGTATAAACCTCCAGTGGAGAAGCGAACAGCTGATCTACAATGGAGGATTATTCACAGGACAATAGCTACAGACAGACATGTGACACACTTGTCTCCAGCAGTGGGTGGGGAATGTAGGTTTTGTGGAGAAGAGGAGGATTTGGAACATTTGTTTTTAAGATCTGAAAGACTACAAAGTCTTTTTAAACTTTTTAAGGAATGATTCAGGGAATTTAACGAGGATTTTATTGAAATAATGTGTTTTAATTATGTTTTATGCACCATTTAAGATGATTTGATGGTTCTGAATTTTTATATTTGTATTTTTTTTATACATCTGTGGGTTAAAATATGTTCTAATTTTATTATGTAACGTTTGAATATGAGTGTATGATTGTATAAGTTTTAAAATTATTAAAGAATTTTAAACCTCTCTCTCTCTATCCAAAGGATACAGATACTGAGACTGTTTAAGTTTATTGCTAACAGGCCACTGACCCAGAAGTAATTATTGGCAAAAATTAGCAATAACCTAATCTCAAAGTTAGGAAAAAGCTTCATGCTGAAGGCAAACTGTCCAAATAGTTTTTTCACATTTTTGTGCATGGATTGTTTTATGATCCTATACCACAACATAATGCAGACTTTCCAGAGGCTGTTGTTGAAGGATGGGGGAGTTAAAAACTATATTGGACATAACAGCTGTAACGAATCACACAATAATAATATACATAAAATGTATTTAAGGGGGGCCGGAAGGCCAATTTAGCTCAAAAGGAATGATTCATCGATTTGCAATGAATCTTGACCGAATCACTATGGAACCGAGCAAATGACTCGTTTAGAGTTCATTTGAACGGGCCGTAATTATAACCTTGGCAACAGATATAAATATCCAATCTATAGTGAAACACTATGTATTAGCAAGGTAACTTTAGATCGACAGTACAAGACATTAAATGTGCAAGCACAACACAAGGCAAATATCTTTTCAAATATATTGACGACTTTATTAACTATTCTAAACACATAAAACTAAGGTCTAAACACAAGCACACACACACATTCATACAAGGCGCAGAGAAAGAGAGAGAAAGAGTGAGTTTTCAGAGTGAGATGCACTTTGTAAGACATGACCTGAACGAACCACCAAACATTAATTTAAACCTTCGTTTCTTAGATAGGTTATTCAATTTACATTAACGCACCAGTTCAGTTAAGAGTCTGGAGTAGCTGCTACTTGCTTGTCTTTGCGTTGCTTAGGGAGTTCCCTTTTTGCGGTGCTTCGTCAAAGGGGTTTCCCGACCGGGTCCGTGTGGCTGGTTGTCTTTGAAGTGCCTGGATGGAAGTTTCTGAACAGCAGGTCACGTGTAATTGGCAGGCGAATAAGAGTCTTTACAGTTCGAAGCGCGTGCAGGAGAAACGTTTAAACGAACTTCGCAGCAACTTAACGTTGAACCGAGACTTTTATGAAAAAAGAAAATAAAGGAAGAAATGAAAGTAAGACGAGTTAGATGGCTTGAATGAGCTGTTTCAACCCCGATCTTGATGGGTTATTTGTCTGCTGGTCTAATTTGGTCTGGTCGATGTAGAAGCGTGCGAACACGCTCTTTGGTGTTTTCAGAGAGAAGCACGAACAGGAACACTCTCTTGCTGTTGCTAGAGAGAGGCGCAAACTTAGTTCAACACCGAACCGAACTTAAAACCGAACGGCAACCCCGAACTGCTCTCTGAACCGAATTCCTTTTTCAACTACTCTAACTCCTTTGTTCGGGTCTTTAACTAAAAAAATTAGTCCAACCTCTTTTGGAGAATTCTGACCAATGAGACAATGGCATCATTTTAGGAGGTGGATCGAGTTCCTATTTATCGTTATCTGGGATCTGCTTGGGTTCCAGCACTTAGCAGAGAACAAGAGACCCCAGTTTTAACATTATAGATTATTATAATCTATAATGTTTAAACTGGGTGGTGGGTGGTGGATAAGACACATGCCTTTGGGTTTGAATGACCCGGGTTCGAATCCACTGTGAGACACCAATGTGTCCCTGAGCAAGACACTTAACCCCTAGTTGCTCCAGAGGCGTGCGACCTCTGACAATATATAGCAATTGTAAGTCGCTTTGGATAAAAGCGTCAGCTAAATGAATAAATGTAAATGTTATAATCATACAAAACATTTTACACAGATTTCAAACAAGCCACCTTTTGAATTAAGGGCATACGATTCTTTTGATTGGAAGCACGATACTTTTTCATCCATACACACAGTTATATCACAATTACATGATTTATATGTGATCTAAGCATAATACAAACATGAATTGTAGGAACAACAAGAATTATGATGTTTGATTAAGTCCACTGAGCATTGTTCTGCGTGAGTTTTAATGGGTTTGATATGTAAAGTCTGTGTAAGTCTCTCACGTTCCATGAAAGCGTGGTCTGTTTTACATCGCTGTCCTGCTCAGCAGTGGTGATGCTGAGGGAGGTCACAGGTTGTCAGGCCCCTTGGTGGTCAGGCCTCGTTTCACCATTTTTTGAGCAGCTTTGTCTTGCTTAAGGATGAAAACAGTGACACGTTCTTCCTGTTTAGGCTTATCTCTGGGCCATAAAAGTCTTCTCTGGGGGGTTTTCTAGACAATTTGGAGCCAGTCTTGTGACTTTGGAATTTGGTGTTCAGATCCGGAATGCTGAATCACATTTGAATGAATCCCATGAGAGATTAGAAAGATTAATTTGTGTTTGGTTAATCCCTAAAGTCTCTACACAGCAGACTTGCAGCCAAACTATGAACACCAGATCTATTAAAGGCAGCAGGAAAAATCTGTTTAGTTCTATGTGTTTAGTTTTTAGGCCAACAGAGTGGAAAAATAGTCATGGAAAATTATTTTTACTTTACTTTATTTCCATTGTAAGTGGCTGGAAAAAAATGTGATTAGCTTCATACAACATATTCAAAAACAAAACTGCATTTAATATGCAGGAAAATCCCCCACCCTATTAAACCACCAGCTTCAGCATTACAGAAATACAAACCAGTTTGAAGAAAGTGGAGAATCCCTTCAACCAGCTACTGAATAAGAATAATTTGTCATCTGTTTCTAGGTAAAGTTGGTAATTTAGAAAGGGGAGGGAAAATAAACATAATTTAAATAATCAATGTTTGATTTAAACTGTCTTAAAATTAGACCATATTTAGACTAAAAGAAGAAAAGACCAAGGAATAAATTAAATAAATGCATATATGTAAAAACAAAACTCTTAAGTTAAAGCTGTAGGGTCATTAAAATGCAGATCTGTGTCACACAATTTAATTGAACACTCAGTCACTTCAGTAGGTACACCTTTCTAATACATTGTATAACCAAGGATAAATTATGCTGTAGGCTGACACCAAACACTCCACTGCAACTGTGTTATACTGTAGATTAGTGGTTCCCAACCCTGGAGTAACCCCAGCTCTGCACATCTTGAATGTCTCCCCAATCAGACACCTGATTCAACTCATCAGCTCATTGGTAGAGACTTATAGACCTGAAATGGTTTTGTCCGATTAGAGAGACATCCAATTATTTATTTATTTTTGCAATACTTGCATGTCTGGTATGGAAATGTATTCCAGTAATTGCAAGAATTGATAAATAAAAACACACTTCCATTATTTTAAAGATAAGCAAGTTGTGGTAGCCAGACGGAAACATGGCCCCTCACAACACAGCACAGTCACCTGCAGTACCATGGAGAGCACCATCAGAGGAAGACACAAGGCCGGGGCTGCACAGTGCGGTTCAGGACCAAGGATAGCTCCAACACAGGTGTGCACAATTTCCCCTTTGACAGGGAGCCTCAGCTGCAGGCTGTTGGGCCAATTAGCAGCCACAAAAAAGAGAGCTAAGCAGCCACAGTATAGTGAAAGAACAGAGGAGGTTAGCTGACACTGGGTGCTGGATGTTATACCGCCCAACTATTGGAGCAGTCTTGACCCAACCACGTTCTGGAGGATAGAGGCCTAGGGGAGGATGTGAGTAGCCTGAACAATCTTTGCTAACCCTACATCTATTCTGCCTCCCTTCCAGATATAAACTTGATGCCACAAGGAGCTACCTAAGAAAGAATGAGAACCTGAGTTACAGTTTTACCCACTCCCCTCTCCCACGCTTTATGAAGATTAAGTTATACGTTTGTTGTACTGAAACTCTGCCTAGTGAATAGTTTTGAGTAAAACCCTCCAAGTCTGGTCTGTGAAGGTTACAATGTGGTGAAATCATTTCAACTAAACGGTTAAACCATTTGAAAAAAGTCCTTTGTTTCCAAAAATCATTATATAATTATAAAACATAATAATTATGAAATTTATCTTGTGTTGATGCACCTTTACTACTGTATTTTCAACTAATTAAAAAAATATGCAGAGTAGCTTACCTATTGATGTTACATAAAATGTACCATTGATATTTACTGGCTAGGTGTTTAAACAATGTACACATGTAACATTAAATATGAGAATGGAGATACTTTACTAAACAATTTGGCACATAAGAAACCCTAATAATGCTTGTTCATTGGTTACTGGTGATAATAAGGTAGGCTAGTCAGGAGTATCTAAACAATGTATTGTGGTGTGCCCAAACCAAGGTAAAGTACCCAAATCTCAATGGTATCATATACAGTCACACCTGCATTTAGATCTGTGATATTTCCTATTTCCTCAAATGACAGTGAACATGCCAACCAAATTTCCTTAATCATGTGGAAGAAATTCTCAGGAATAACTTTATCAATTATAAACCAATTTGGAAAACTATCCAGCTTTTCCCACAAAACATTGTTATTGTTTTGTCCATTTAATGAACATAGGCCATACTTTAGATTTTTCTCAGGCTAGATTTTGTTTTAAACAGACATGTTAGCTTGTACCTTGACATCATTAGCATGCTCTTAATACAAAAAGTTTCTATAGAAAGTGCTAAAAAAAAGGAGAGGGAGGAAAGGCACGTTGAACTGGAAAATAGAAGGTTTATTACAGAAACCCATAAGCAAATCCTTTTCCTGCCAATGAAGGTGGCTTATGACAATACTTGGAGTCTGTGAAGTTCATAGGGCTTCACTCACTAGGCCAGAACTAGTACTGTAACATTTCTTGTGTATTATGTAGTAGAAGAAATTATCTTACCTGATTCAGACTAGAGACAAAGGGGTGATTCTAAATAGACATGTTATTTATAAAAAATAAAAATAAAATATTTAAAAAGAATACAGTTTTTCATCATGCTGTGAAATTGAATTTGTTTCTCAAAGTAAGAACCCTTTTTATTGTCTGTGAGTGCATGGATTTGGAGAAATGTATTCGCTGACAAAAACTGTAAATGGGTTTTGAAGAAATATTTCCATCATGTTTAACTTAAAATGATTTAGTGAATAACTTTGGTTACACTTTATTTGAAGGTGTCGTTGTTACACTGTAATTTATATATTTAAGTACTGAGTAATGCTAATTAACTACATGTACTTTCTATAGGGTTAGGATTAGGGTTTGGTTTAGGGTTAGTTGTATGTAATTATGCATAATTTGTAGTTATTACAGGAACTACATGTAACAACTTTTTCACACTGTCAGGACCTTAATGAAATTTGTTTATGGAAAAAAAGATTACTCTTCTAACCTTTTTAAACCACTGCATGTTGAGAAAAAAGAGATAATGAGTGACTTTAATCTTAGTAATATGGAAGAAAAGATAGCATTTGCCGCCTAAAATGATTTCTTTTAAAGAAATATATTTTAAAAAATGTGTTTATAATGAGAAATTATTACATAACTCTTTACTGTTTTTATTATTTTTTGTATTATCAGATGGTTTTGTGTATTTCTTATTTTTTTTTTACAATATCAGAACTCAGGACTAATGTTAAACCTGCTTCTTAATAACAAACCAATTATGGAAAAGAACAGTAGTACTATGTATCAACAAAATCATGAATTGACCTCTACTGGAACTTGGGCAGTTTAATGAACTTAAAGATGCTCTCAGAAACATTTATCAGCATTATTTTATTTTACATTAAGTTTACATCAGTTTCCAAATGTTTAGAATTATGTACTCTCACATGAGATGGAGATTAATTTCGGTGATTACCTCTTAGCCAAATACTAATTTCATCTTTTAATTTCTCATTAATCATAGCAAGTTTTTTTTTATCTCTCTCCAATTTTTGAAGAAACATTTATTTATGGCTGAAATGTACATGAAAATCAAGACAATGTTCTTCTCAACATTTTGAGAAATGAAAGCAGAAATTAAGAGCCTCATTAGGAGCATTTAGGACATAAGAGACCGTTTTCTCAATATGCCATTCCTTCAAAGATCAATTACATGTACATTTATACATTTACTTTTTTTAAGATAAAGAAAGAGGAAATATGCTCATCAGATGCTTTATTTGTTTAGATGCAGAGATTTTGTACAGCTATATTTTTTTCAGTAACAATAAAGACTTACACCTTATGAGTTTCCATTTCAACATTATCAAATATTTGCTTCTGTACATTATTGTGAACTTAAAACATAGTCTTTATTATCTCTATCACATCATTTTCAATCACCGCCAACATTGCATAGTGTAAGATGCTCAAAAATGATCTTCATGTAAAGCACACTGAAAAATAAGTATCAGATTTGATGCTATATTTGTCATTATTGTTATAAACTTTTAGAAATGAAACATCAAGGATTGTTAAAATTAGGATTGTGTATGATAGTTACATAAAGGGTGAATGCTCCATTATTAGTCCACTTGCAGTCAGCATGAGGATCTGAAATGTGAATAATTATTAATCATGTGACTGAGTTTGACAACTGAGTCTGAGTTATCAAATACACAATGATAAACCTACCATCATTAATTAGGTACAAGGATCCTCCCTGTCAAAGCAAAAATAAACACATCTTACAAAATAAATATGCATGTAAAGGAATGATGTACACACACACACTAATGTCAATCTGAATGATTTAAATCTAAACTGACCTGATGATTTCTTCTTGTAGTAAATGAGTCCAGCAGCTGCTAATATGATTCCTAGCACCAGACCAGAGGATCCAATAGCAATTTTATTCTTCTCAAACTCAGGAAGAGAGGGGTCTGTACACACATCACTTCACATTAATACAATATTTACAAATATATGTGTTTCCGAAATAAGAGGACTATTTCATATTTTCTATTTGATCCTACATTGGTGTGTCCAAATATACCATTCACAAATGTAATGATCTCAAATGTAATTAGATTAGGTGAGTATTTCATCTTACCCCAGTCATAAATCATGGGTTTATTGAAGCTGGCATGCTCCACCATACAGGAGATCTTTTCTCCAGATTTAGGAGTGTATTCCAGCTCAGAGTGAATCTGGTAGTACCAGTCTCCATCAGCCATCTCCATTGTTGAGGTCACATCTGAGGTCACCACTTTACCATCTCTCAGCCAGGACACTTTGATGTGTTCAGGGTAGAATTCATATGCGCTGCACATCAGTACAGCTGGATGATTGCCACCAGCCTGCGTCACTGAACTGAGCTTAACCTTCGGTTTCACTGAATCAAAAAGAGTAACATCCTAAACACAGTTTCCAATGCATGTCTCATACGTGTGGGGGTGAAGGGGGTGAAGGGGGGTGGCTGGAGATTTAACAAAAGAAACACTTACTAAAGAAGCCCTAAAAATATTAATTATTTTTACATAAAATGCATACCTTTCATCAAAAAAAAAAAAAAAATGCCATGCTGATATTAAAATATTTTTCATATTTAATATTAGCAAATATGCTTCTGTAAAAATAACAGCAATGTTAAAAGCAAGAGTTATACGTGTGAGAGTAAAGATCAGAGAAGAGTCTTGTGCCACTTACCTGCTTTCTCACGGACAGTCAAGTCATAGATTTGAGCATTATGTTTGCAGAATGTAACACCTGCTATCTCTCCCTGCAGAATGCTGGTGTCATTGTTCCAGTACTCTGCAACAAACATTCCATACTCACTAAACCCCACAAACTTCCCCAGAGTGCTGTTGAACTGTGTTAATAGATATTTATTAAAATAATAGCTATCAATATACACCATGTCACTGAGATCAGGGGAGCTGTAGATGCATCTTAACCAACGTCTTGAGTAATATTCATTAGCTGAAAAAGAATGCAGAAGCAGAACAATTGGGTTTGTCAAATAAGTAATCAATATAGAAACAGAAGAACTTTGATCAGCCTTTTCAAAAAGTACTTTTCAAGTAATATCTACTTTAGATAGAGTGCAATGAGTCACCCTTCTTAAGGAAATGTTGGAATATAATGTAAATAATTTTACTTTTACTTCTGAAATGAATGTAATTATTGTTCATGATATTTAATTCTATAATTTTAATACCTCTTATTTTACTTACCACTTTCTGCTAGAGTGAACACAGACAGTGTGACTATGAGATGACAACTGAAGAGCTTTAGCAGTGACATGTTCACTCACACTGAACTCCAGCTGAATGCTGCCAGTGCTTTATGTTCATGTCCATGAGGAGGATGTCTGAGATGACTGTCCAACCAGTCACTGCATGTGTAACTGTCAAATGTTGCTAGGTAGTATCCTGCTTGCATTTTAAAACACAAACACTGTTTAGTTATCAATCTGAACAATTGTTACATTATTTAATGGCATTATTTAATGACTAAATTCTATATATTTTTCATCAGTAATAACACACTAAGATTATACACCGTGACAATACAACTGCTACCTTTAAACAAATCTTTTTCCAAAACCAATCATGTTTTCTATTTTATTTATGAGCTGTTTAGTGAGAGCCTGAACCTCTAACGGTGTTAAACTGGTAGGAAGAAAAGATTCATTTTTGATTGGATGTCAATGGAAATGTTTCAGTATTACTGAATAAACCTTTGTGTGAAAACAGCTCAGTAGATCATAAATTGACTGCCTGGGTGCTAATCCTCAATATGTTTGCATGCCATATTAAGTTTGGACTTTTACTTGCGGTCTGCATCAAATAGATCACTGTTTTATAAGAGAAGTTACAGACAATTTAGCAAACAGTTCATATTTGCAACATTACCTGATCATTTCAGTGATATACACAAACTGTGATTGACTATTGTAAAACTCTGAAAGTGATTCAGTGACGTCAAAGCTATAATGTGATTTGATTTATGATTTATTTTACATACACCAACACGATCCAAGTTGGCCATACAGAGTTATAGAGCTGTGGAGAAAGTTATGTTCTCATAAATGAGACGATCTCTGGCACTCCTAATAATTAACTTACTATAGGTTTAGGATTTGGGTTTGGGTTTAGGGTTAGTTGCATGTAATTATGCATAATTTATAGTAATAACTACATGTAAAATGTGTAACAAGGACACTGTAAAAAGTGTAAACCAAATAAGTTAATGCTACATTAACACAGAGATCACTACTATTAACTAATAAAGAAGATGTTGCTAACTAATAGTATTTGATTATTGTGGTAAGTAACAGTTAGCTAATCAATAACTACATTTTGTTGTGCCTCCTGAAGAACTACTACAAAATGTTAATTAATATAGGTTCAGGAATATAACAATGAATTAACTACTCATTAACCCATTTAATCCCAAATTTTTCCCAGACATAAACATATCCAAATCATGGGTCATTAGTATCTCTTTGAAACAATCAATCATAATTTTTTTTTAATTTTCTTGGAAAAGTGTGTGAAAAAGTGAGTTTTATGATCGGTCACAATTGTGACCGGTGGGATAATGTGTTGTATCAACCATTGGACAGACTGAATATAGGTCTATAGGACCTGTGCAGTGTGTTTGTGTGTGTGCGCGTGTGTGTGCGTGTGTGAGTGTGTGAGTGTGTGTGTGTGGTGTGCGTGGGGCTTGTGGTGTGCGTGCGTGTGCGGTGTGGGTGTGTGTGTGTGGTGTAGGGTGTGTGGTGTGTGTGTGGTGCGTGGGGTCTGTGGTGTGTGGTGTGCGTGTGTGTGGGGTCTGTGGTGTGTGTATGGGGTGTCTGTCTGTGTGTGCGGGGTGCGGGGTGCCTACCTGTAATTGCGTGTGTGTGTGTGGAAAATTAGGTAGAATTAGTTAGCTAGCTAGTCTTTGTGTGTGTGTGTGTGTGTGTGTGTGTGTGTGTGTGTGTGTGTGTGTAAAATTAGGTAGAAAGTTAGGTAGAAAAGTTAGCCTATGTGTATTAGCATGTAGATACAATGGGTTATCCCACCGGTCATGTCGGTGACATGTTTGTGAGGTCTATGACCACATTAAACAAAGTTGAGTAATTGCAAATTCATATATCAATACTAGACACCAGGGACGTGCACAGGAATTTTTAGGGGCAGTTGCTCTGACCTGAAAAAATGGCACCCCCCTAAAAAAGCTAAAAAATTAGCTTTTCCACACTTATTTCAATACAGAAAAATATTTTGTCAGCCACAGATGGTAAAAATGAGCTATCATTTATTTTTTCAAGCTACCTGAAATAATATGAAACCTTTGTTTTTTTTTCTTGATATTTTGTGACTTTTTTTTTTTCATCTATCATCATGAACATGCATGTAAAGTTTGAACATGCTGCTGTGTTTTGACATATACAAAAAATAATAATATTATGTTCGTGGTGTTCGCGGGTCAATTTGACCCTCATAGGGAGCCATTCAAAAGCAACTGTACAGACACAAAATAAAAACATTTATTTTTTGTATGTCAGGGAATTTCAACTCCAGTTCTAATGTGCAAGTGTATCTAAAAGTGCTCTAACCAAACACACTTGAAAAAGCTAAAATCACAGTGTTTAATTATTTATCAAATTTATCAAATTATTTGCAAATTACAGATGAAAATCTTTGTCAGACACAGAGAGCAAAATAAGCTCTCATTTCTATATTCAATATATCTGAAATACCTAGCTTTTAACCGAAACTTTTATGTAGGATTTTCAAATGCAGCATTACAGAGCCAAACTATTTATATAAAAAAAAAACATTTATTATATATGTTTTTGTTATGTTTGGTTTCTCAATCCCCTGTGAGTGAATAATGAGCTTTCCCACAATTTTGCTTAGTGTAGCACGAGACTTCAACATAGAAAGCTGAAAAAATTAGCTCCAAAAGTTTGACAGTAAAATAAGTAATTTCACAGGTTTTTGACTGTGCTACTGATACAGATGAAGATGTTTCAGAGTTAGAGGATGCTTCAGAGATTGAGGAAAATGTTGTTGAAGATACAGAAAATGAATGAAACTAGGGAAACTATTGGGAACTAGGTTTTAGGAAACTAGGGAAAGTTAACTTAGGAAAATGAAACATTTTCATTATGCAACTAAATGTAATTGTTCAGTTATGATGTTCAAAGCCTAAAATGTAAAAAAAAAAAAAAAAAAAAAAAAACGTAAAATATATGCATAAAAGTCAGTATACTGTTTATTTTCAAAATTTGTCAAAATAAAACTGTTTAAAAAAATGGTTAAAAAAACATTTTCATGAATCATATTTTCAGATATGTTGTTTTGTAATGTTTGACAAATGTTGATATTAAAAGTTTACAGTTTGTATCTAAATCTTTGTTGTTTTTCATAGTGTGATTTTTGAGGAATTGTATTTAATCCAATTAGGGTCATTTGACCCGCTCCATACAGGGTGAGCACAGAAATCGAACAGTGCACAAGGGTTAACTACGACACAGAAAAACATGACTTGAGTCATGAAAATCCCTGCAGCATAATAATGGTTCTCACACTCCAGTAATATTTCTGTGAATTGAATTAATCTTGCACTTGTTCATAGTTTTTGTATTATGTCTGAATATATTCAGTTGAATTTTGCCCATACAAATGGCCTTATCTGACCGTGTTTATGTCCAAACTCAATGCCTCATATTATGGTCTTATTTTTTATAAAGATCGCAAAACGTCAGAGATAACAGGTTTATGATATACAACTTTGTTAACTGTAGGCTATGCAAAATGTAATATGTTAAATGTCACCAAAATACACATGAGAAAAAGAGTTCCTCATATTATTGTTTATAGTTTTTTTTTAAAATTATTATCATTTTTTTATTTTTTTAAATTTGAAAATAAATAATCTGGATTGAATTGACAGATGGGGAAAACTCGCTTCTAAAAAAAACCGCTTAGATTTCGGGAAAAAAATCAATCCTTTTTTAACCTTTTGGCTTCCCGTACATTCAGTTGTGCTTCTTGCTCGTCGGTCAGTTCTGATCGTTCTGATGGTACGTATGGTAACTGGGCAACTACGCATGATTTGTAGTATGATTCGGTCGCGTCGCGTGCAACGCGCAGCCACGTAAACAGAGTTCCCTTTCGAGGGAACTCCAACTGCGTCGAATGACACTTTGGGGGAACGCCCCTCAGCGTAGCGCCTCTGAAGTATGAATGAAACTGAGCCGATCTCTGATTGGTGCAACGTCATGACGTGATGTGTGACGGCACATAGGCGGAAGCTATAAAAGCAGCCGGCACACATAAGATGTCAGCTTTCTGTTCTTCAGCAAGCGCTATCTGTGACTGTTTGTCCTATTTATTGTTGTCTGTTACTGAGTGAACTGAATGAGTGAAATGGCGAGTGTGAGCTTCAGGAAGTGTGTGCATCCTTGCCCTCGCTACATCACGGGCGGGGACACACACCAACTGTGCACACATTGTTTGGGAATGCAGCACGCGCAGGCAGCTCTCGAGGGGGCTGCTTGCGAGGATTGTGAAAAGTTGACAATCCGTGTGCTGCGTTCCCGGCTGGCTATCTTCGATGAAGATGGTCAGCCTCGCGAGCCCCGTGGTGCGGGACCCGCGTCCGCTGAGGCGGCGCGGCGACGCTCTTCATGGGGCTCGCAAAGAGATCTGTCCGGGGATCCCGAGGCTGCTGAGGCACCTTCTCGGGATTCATCGGGCAGTTCTGATGTCCTCGAGCCTCGCGCAGAGGATCCGATGTTTGAGCTGTCTGCCTCTGAGGAGGTTGACGTGCTCAGCATCGAGGGCGGGGATTTCGGGGACGACTCGCCGCCCCGTGTCCCCGCGTATGAGGAGCTGGTTGAGGTTGTGTCCCGTGCGGTGGCTCATTTAAATATCAGCTGGCCACAAGAGAGGCAGGAAGCGCAAACTAAAAGCAAACTGGATGAGCGCTTCCTGCAGCACAGGGAACAACCTCATCACCGGGGCTTGCCGTTCTTTCCCGATCTGCACAACGAGTTGTGTAAATCGTGGAAAAACCCACACTCTTCTCGTGTCTCCAATCCCCCTGTTTTAAATTATAGTAACATCATGGGGGCACGAGAGAACGGTTACGGGATGATGCCGCGCGTTGAACAGCCTTTGGCGAATTATTTATCGCCTGAGTCGGCATCATCCCTTAAAGCCCCGGTGCTGCCCACTAAGCCGTGTAGGGACACATCAGCGCTAGTGGGCAGGGCTTGTATGGCTGCGGGTCGGGCTGGTGCGAGTCTTCACACCATGGCTATGCTCCAGGCGTACCAGGCCGACCTTCTTAAGGACATTGATGAGGGCGAGGGTCCAACTCCGGAAGATATTGCGGAGTTGAGGAAGGTCGCTGATTTGTCTCTCCGAGTCACCAAGGAGACGGCCCGCGCTGTCGGTCGCTCCATGGCGGCCATGGTGGTCTCGGAGAAGCACCTATGGTTAAACCTGACGGGCATCAAGGAGAAAGACAGGGCTTTCCTTCTTGATGCCCCGATTTCGATGCCGAGAACGAATCCCGATTAATACCCGAAGCCAGGCTCGAGAGCCTGGTTCCCTTGGTAAAATATTTCGATGCATGGAAAAATCTGGTGAATATTTCTCCTTGGGCCCTGCGCACCATTCAAAATGGGTACAGGCTGCAGTTCAGTTCCCGCCCACCCAGATTCAACGGGGTGGTCTGGACTGTAGTCGACCCAGTGCAGGGTCGGGTATTGGAACAGGAAGTAAACTCCCTGCTGGCAAAGGAGGCTATAGATCGTATTCCTCCACCGGACAGGGAGTCCGGGTTTTACAGCCGCTACTTCATAGTTCCCAAGAAGGATGGGGGGTTGCGTCCAATAATAGATCTCAGGCACCTGAACCGTTCTCTGAGGAGATTCAGGTTCAAGATGCTCACTATTCCCATTATCGTGAGTCAAATTCAGTCCGAGGATTGGTTTGTCACGATAGATCTAAAGGACGCATACTTCCACATATCCATCCTTCCATCTCACAGGAAGTTCCTGAGGTTCGCTTTCGAGGGCGAAGCGTACCAATATCGGGTTCTTCCGTTCGGCCTAGCTCTCTCCCCTCGCACATTTACCAAATGTATGGATGCAGCTCTGGCACCGCTGAGGCTTCAGGGCATCAGGGTGCTCAATTATATCGACGACTGGCTGATTTTAGCACAGTCACAGGAGCTGGCGGTTCGGCATCGAGATGTCGTCCTCGCCCACATCCAGAGCCTGGGGTTGAGACTCAACACGAAAAAGAGCGTATTGTCACCAGCCCAGAGAACTACGTTCCTGGGAGTGGTGTGGGACTCGGTCACGATGCGGGCACAATTGTCTCCCGCGCGGATCGAGTCCATCCTGACCACAGTGTCCAGGATAAGGCTAGGCCAAGCCATCACTGTGAAGCACTTCCAGAGAGTGTTGGGGCTCATGGCAGCAGCGTCCAGTGTCATTCCATTCGGCCTGCTGCACATGAGGGCCCTTCAGTGGTGGTTAAAAACCAAGGGGTTCTCCCCGAGGGGAAACCCGTTCCGCATGATCAGGGTTACGCGCAGATGCCTTCGTTCTCTATCTATGTGGAAGAAAGCTTGGTTTCTGTCCCAAGGGCCAGTGTTGGGAGCGTCATGTCGCCGGAGAACCGTTTCGACAGACGCCTCCCTCACGGGCTGGGGCGCGGTCATGGACGGCCGCTTTACAACAGGCCTATGGCAGGACCATCATGCCTCCTGGCACATAAACTGCCTGGAGATGTTGGCGGTGTTCCGAGCTCTGAGGAGCTTCCTGCCGGACCTCAAAGGTCATCATGTCCTTGTGAGGTCAGACAATATGTCGGTAGTGGCCTATATAAACCATCAGGGGGGTCTGAGGTCTCGCCCTCTATGCAGACTGGCGCATCAGATCCTCCTCTGGTCCCAGGGGAAGTTGTTGTCTCTAAGAGCAACATTCATCCCAGGGAGTCAAAATCAGGGAGCAGACATCCTGTCGAGACAGGGGCTGAGGCCCGGGGAATGGAGGCTCCACCCCGAGGTGGTGGAGTCAATATCTCAGAGGTTCGGCCCAGTGGAAGTGGACTTGTTTGCGTCTCGAGAGACGACCCACTGTCCACTGTGGTTTTCCCTCACCCATCCAGCCCCGCTGGGGTTGGATGCCATGGTGCAGACGTGGCCGAGGCTACGTCTGTACGCATTTCCCCCGATCGCTCTGCTCCCGGGAGTTCTAGAGAGAGTGCGTCGCGACGGGATCAGTCTACTGTTGGTAGGCCCGTTGTGGCCGGCCCGAGTATGGTTCTCCGACATAATTTTGCTCCTGGACGGCCCTCCATGGGAGATTCCCATCAGGAGGGACCTGCTGACACAGGCAGAGGGCTCAATATTTCACCCTCGGCCCGAGTTATGGAAACTGTGGGTCTGGCCCCTGAGGGGGCACAGTACCTAGAGGCCGGCCTATCAGCTGGAGTAGTGGAGACCATACTCAGCTCTAGAGCTCCATCCACGAGGAAATTGTACGGCTTAAAGTGGAACGTCTTCACCGTTTGGTGTAGGGAGCGTGAGGTGGACCCAGTTAACTGCACAGTGGCTTCAGTGCTGGAGTTCCTCCAAGATCGCTTCTCCACTGGTCTTACCCCGTCCACACTCAAGGTGTACGTGGCTGCCATTGCGGCTTTCCACGCTCCTCTGAGTGATGGGCCTCTGGGGAGACACCAATTGGTCGTACGTTTCCTCCGTGGGGCTTGGAGGATGAGACCTGCGGCTCGTACCAGGGTTCCCACTTGGGACCTGGCGGTGGTTCTCGAAGGGCTGGCCGAGGCCCCCTTCGAGCCGCTGGAGTCGGCTGAGGCCAAGAACCTTTCGTTGAAGGTGGTCTTTTTGTTGGCCATTACTTCTCTGAGGAGGGTAGGAGATCTCCAGGCGCTCTCCATATCTAACGAGTGCCTGGAGTTTGCTCCAGGCAACATTAAGGCCATTCTTCACCCTAGGCCCGGCTATTTGCCTAAGGTGCCGTCCAGTGCGGCACGGCCTACGGTTCTGCAGGCTTTTCATCCTCCACCTCACGTGACGGCAGATGAAGAGAGACTTCACATAATCTGCCCTGTCAGAGCATTGAGTATTTACATTCAGAGGTCCTTTCCATGGCGGAAGTCGGACCAGTTGCTGGTGTGTTTCGGGTCGCCCAAGAAGGGGCTTCCCGCTTCAAAACAGACCATCAGCAACTGGATTGTCCATGCGATTTCCACGGCCTACCAGGTGCGCGGTATGCCTTCACCTCTGGCCGTGAGGGCTCATTCTACCAGAGGCATGGCGTCCTCTAGAGCCCTTCTCGCGGGGGCCCCCATCCAGGAGGTCTGCGATGCAGCGGGATGGGCTACCCCTCATACCTTTATTAGGTTTTACAGTCTGGACATTCCGTCGACACCCGGCTCTCTTGTGCTCTCGTCCTAAGTGTGCCTGTGAGCAGCTTCACACTAGGGCAGGCAGGGCACGTTGTGGCGTAGTGGGTACTCGTTCCCCCAAAGTGTCATTCGACGCAGTTGGAGTTCCCTCGAAAGGGAACGTCCTCGGGTTACGACTGTAACCCTTGTTCCCTGAGAAGGGAACGAGAACTGCGTCCCTTGGCCACGCCTTCCCCTGCCTGGGAGCGCTTGCTTCATCACAGAAGCTGACATCTGTGCCGGCTGCTTTTATAGCTTCCGCCTATGTGCCGTCACACATCACGTCATGACGTTGCACCAATCAGAGATCGGCTCAGTGTCATTCATACTTCAGAGGCGCTACGCTGAGGGGCGTTCCCCCAAAGTGTCATTCGACGCAGTTCTCGTTCCCTTCTCAGGGAACAAGGGTTACAGTCGTAACCCGAGGACGTTTGCCCTTCCCCTACTGACTTTCACTTTCGGTGCCCGAATGGAAGTGAATGAGGCTTTGCGATTTTTTTTTTTTTTATTATTATTTTTTTTTATCTAGGCCTACGTGGAATTCTGCATCCATTGTACGATTTTTTTTTCTTTCTTTTTTTTCTCGGAAGGGCAACGTGAGTCGAGAAGGGCATATGGGCAGTTGCCCGGGCAACCTGAGCAACCCCCCTGTGCACGTCCCTGCTAGACACTTTAAACATGATGTGTACCAAAAATATATGTCCTATCTTTATGTTAACACACTTTACTAATATTTTCTTTGGGAGCTTTCTTGCTGCCATCCTCTTCTCTTGGCACAAACAGGAAATAAACAGCTCTGGTCATGTGACAATTTACAGTAAACATTCGACACTGCACATATTTCATTGAGACCCTTTATTATTTCAATATCTGCTGGAAATGCATTGATAGATCATTCAGTAACATTTTTATAGCCTTAGAAATGAAACATTTTTTTACGGTCACTATTGTGACCGGTGGGATTTAATGATAATCATACACAAAAAGATATCGAGCAGGACTTTATCATTTCTTTTTTATCTACTTCTTGATAATGATGATGATGATGATGACGATCATGATGAAAACTTGCAATTGGTGGATTTACTATAGTCCAAAGATGTAGCTTTTTTCTCCAAAAGGAATCATCATCATTAGCCAACATTGTTACTATATTTATCTTAGCCATTACATTTGGTTAGTGGTTTCATACAGTCATTATGTGTTGGAGTTTTGATTTTAAAACACTGTTCCAAAATATAATTCTTTCAGATTTGTGTATTAATGGTATTAATTACTAATGGGTTACCATTTTTTTTTTTCATTTTAGAATACTATATCAGATCGTTATTCCTTCAGATTTGTGTTAATGCTTTATTAATTGTTTTCACTAAGAATTCTGTTCCACATTATAATTCCTCCATACAACCAGCAGCCATATCACCTCCCAAGTTGCCCACTGAAGCTAAGCAGGGCTGAGTCTGGTTAGTACCTGGATGGGAGACCTTCTGGGCAGGCACGTGCACACATAGACATCAAAGGGGGCTTGAGCACCTGCCCTTTTTATTCCTGGAGAGAAAGTGCCCTTTTTTCTGAGGTGCTTTTTAATTTTTTTTTTTTATATAATATATATTATTGTTGGTCGTCGCTAGGCCCAACTTCTGCCTAGCCCCCCTAAAAATTTGTGATTAATGTAGGCTACAGAAATTCGAGTTCGCTTCAGTCTTGTTATTATCAGATTCAGCGCGTTCTTCATCTTCATTTCGCAGCGGCGCAGAGCAGAGAGCACGTCAGAAACAGAGGACAGGGTGTGTGTGTTCATCTGAGCCTCATTGGTCTGTCACTGCTCGTCAATGTCAGAATATTTGAGATGACCAATCAAATCAAAGTAGGCGGGCTTTATGTTCACAGACGCTGCTGCGCGCGAATTTTAACCATTTTAACAGTGCATCTCGACGCGGACGGTCAAGTGGGAGATAAGTAAGTAGCTAAACTTAACATTTCATATTTGACATTTTTTTAGGTCGTAAATGTTAAACGAATGACTAAAAATAATCAGGCAAACTAATATAGTTTTGTCTAATTTCGCCATTTTGAACTGAAAATAGGCCTATGTAACGTGACTCATGTAATGTAATAATTAGTTTACTGTCATTGTGAGGGGACAAGACACATTAACAAAGCCGTTTTCATCATGTTCGGCACAAGATTAATAATGAATGTGTACATATTGAGAATATAATACAAATTGTAGCCTTTGGTAAATTAAAAAAAAGCTCAGCTTTAGGAGGGGAAGAGAAAGTGATGAAGAGACTGAGAAAAAAAGAAAGCGTGATGGAGATGAGAAGAGAGCAGGTATTGACAAATAATCTACTGCCCACTGACATGGTTTTAAAGCTATTTCTTATCCCTTTTTAGGGTCTTCAAACGTCTTGAAATGCACATATCAGACAAATAAAAAATTTGAACCCCCTACCAACCTCAAATTTAGGACCTCTTTGATTATAAAGCCCTGTCTACGGCCCTGTATTAGGCATTAGATCAATAATGAATGTGTAGCCTACATATTGTGAATGCATTTAATTAACTTAATTACCTTTAGTAGCTTTCAGTAAATAAACGCGTCTGAGAAAAGGATTCATAGGCAAAATCAACCTATCAGTTGACCCTATGTTTACTTTCTTCAATGACAGACAAAAAATGAAAAGCCTAACGTTATATCAGTCAAAGCTCAGCTTTAGGAGGGGAAGAGACAGGGCAAGATAAAAACAAAGAGAAAAAGAGTGTGATGATGATGAGGAGAGAAAAATAATCAGCTGCCCACTGACATGGTTTTAAAGCTGTTATCCAATTTTTTTGGCCTTCAAAACTTCTTAAAATGCACATATGTAGATCAGAGAAATCAAAATTTTCTCGGGGAAACCGAACCCTCTTCCGTACTTCACATTTGGGACCACAGTGATTATAAAACCCTGACTTTGCATGGTAATGAAACTGATTAATAGTGAGCATTAGATCCTAAACTAGTGTTACCTTTTTTTTATTTAAAAAAATATATATATATATATATACCCTCATTGGGGGCTTAGCCCCCCTAAAATGAAAATCCTAGTGACACCCCTGCTACAGATGCAATCAGATGGAGGATAAAACAAACTCCATCTAATTGTGAATTTTGAAGGTGCGTGAAACAATTGTGTGAGTTTGAGGAAGATAAAATTAATTAACTTTTTTAATTAATTTTTTTTTAAAAGTCAGAGTTGAGTTAATATATATACTTTTTTGTTTAAAAAAAAAAAAAAAAAAAAAAACGTAATTATGAGAAGTGCCCTTTTTTTCACTTGAGACCCTGCCCCTCAAAATGTCTGTGCACGTCCCTGCTTCTGGGAAAACTATAGGTTCCTTCTGGAAGAGGTGTTAGTGAGATGCTCACCATGTTGTCTGTGTGGGTCCTAACGCCAAGCCCAATTTATACTTCTGCGTCGAACTCACGCCGTAGCTACGCCGTAGGCTGTGTGTAGCGCGCGTACCCTTCGGCGTACGGTACCCTGACGTGCACCTCTCCAAAAATGTAACAACGCGTCAATTCTACGCGGACGCAACCGCTGTGATAGAACCGCTCCCTCGGGTTTCACATGTTCCCTCTGCGTGTGTCAACGCGGATAACGACGCAGAAGTATAAATTAAAACCAACGCGTAGTCTACAGCGTAGAGGCTCCAGCGTAGGTCCGACGCAGAAGTATAAATAGAAATTATTGCACAGCATATTGCTCCTGGCTTACCACTATTTACACTTTATAATACTGTTCCAGATTATGAATAACTTCTCCAGAATTGTAAAAAATGGGGTATAGGTTCAGGGTTAGTTATTACCCAGTCATTATTATTACTATAATAGTATGTGCAGGACTGTAAAATAAAGTGCCACATGTTTTATAAAAAATGAGGGACCCAATTACACAGACGTATCATATTTCTTAATGTAAAATGTTTAATGAGGTTTTGCATAACATGAAATAAGCCTGATTTTACAGACATAAAAGAATATAAGATATCTATTAGATTAATATTATTAACAGAACACAGGAAGGTACAAACAGCTCCAATTCTCCTTTATTTGATGCATATCATAAAATTCAAAGGCCAATATTTACTTATAGTAAATTGATTTTAATAGATTACATAATAAATTCTACCTCATTTTGAAATGTATGTTTAATTTAAATGTTTTAATTTTACATACAATATTTTAATTCACCCAGAAAGAAACTACATTTAGTATGAATGGAAACATTGTTTTTAGTACAATACTTCTTATACAAATTGCAAAGTGATCTGTAAATGTAATATCCACTAAACTTTTTTCTTTTTCTTTTAATTAAAGTCTTTTAAACCTTCAAAATGTTTGCATTTATCTATCTTTTACATTAACAATAGCTGTCTTCCATGAGTGACACACAAGTGCACAATAGAATTGTTTTTAAATTACTTTGCTGCAAATCAATTAAGAGACCTTTGCATAGTTTGCTTCCATGACTCCATAGTCAGTTGCAGTTGTTTCCTTTAACAAGGAAGAAGGTTCCCGTTGCGACTCCCAGCAGCCCCAGAGTAAGACCCACTCCACAGAACACAGCTGGACCAACACCTGGGAGGGCTACATCAACATCTAGAAAATGCAGGACATTTGAAGATGCATTAATATGATAACAGCTGAACAGATCATTTTAACAGAATGAAGAACTGGAAGAGTACTGAAATATGCATTCAATCTGAAACTCACACTCACCCCATGTTTTGGTCTGAGGTTGACCCTGGAGGGCTCTGTGGTTCACAGTGCAGCTGTAAATGTCTCCTTCAATAGGTGTAAATTTAAGAGTAGAAAAGATGTTGTAAGTTTCATCATTCCTTGGGCGGTACTGGCTTAAACTCATGCCCTCTGTCACATTAACATTATTCTTAGTCCATGAGATGCTGACAGATGGAGGATAGAAGTCGGTCACATGACAGATGAGAGTGTTTATAAAACCCAGCTGTACATCATCCTTTGGATAGATGGAAGTCTTGGGTGCATCTAGAAACACAGATAACTATGCATTCATGCATTTGTTCGTTCAAATAAATGCAGATATTGTAACTTTATTTCAATTATATAAACTTTTAAGGGAAAACTTGATGACACTAGATGCATGTTATATCCAGCAGCTAATTTAATTTTTTTTTTTTTCCAGAAAGATTAAGTGTTCACATCATGATAACAGTGAGTTTAGGCATTACAGTAAAGAACATAAACACAACACCTATCAATCTCAATATAAAGTTCTATCTTTCCTGGATCATGGCATAAATCATTTGGTTTTGAATAAAATAAGAAACCATGAATAAACATCCTTATTATTAAGTTTTTATAACACAAATTTAAAATGGCTCACAGATATTGTGTTAAAGCTGACTTTTTTTATTTATGTTATTAGATCAGCCTATGTTTTAAATATTTGTGAATATATTTTAGTCATTAATAAAGCCCTTAATAAATCTTTATCAAAGGGAACTGTACTCATAGCATATGTTTATGCAGTGTTGATATTCATTAAAAATGCAAAAGTTCATAGCACATTCTCATGTCTTACCCATTTCTGGTGGTGGACTCTTGAAACCTTTAGTCCACAAGGCTAAATTATATTTGCATGTTGCCATTTCACCAACACTGTATTCATATGAAAATGATACAGGAACTCCAAAATCAGCTGATGTTTCTACTCCTTTTTTCTGATTAAAGTCAGCATGCCATATCTCCTCGTTATCAAATCCAAACATTTCTTCTGCTTCCGTATCAGAGCATATATCAATCTGGAAATCTTCATGAACAACTGAAAAAGATTGAGCATCATAAAACTTAATTCTCGTGGTTGACAATTGTGTTACATTGAATAGCTAAGAAAAAAATGCATATTTGATTATATTGTTCATAAACTGAATGTCACTGTAGGGTTCTGAAGATTCAAAATTTCATCTTTTAATATTATTTCATTATTAAATATTATGTATCTGTATTATTATTCTTTATTAATATTCATAATCAGTTGTATCATCTTATGAAGTTTCAAAAGCATGAGTTTGAATGCATGAGGGGCTATAGATAGCATGGGTCCATGGGATGATCATATGTCAGACAGGGGGAAGCTATATTTTGCTTAGAGGGTGTGTACAATGTAACATGTTCTACTGATGTGAGTGTATCACAGATGTAAACAACAAGGATAGTTCTTAATATGGAAGTGAATTGTGACATGTTAAACATAACGTATACGTATGACATACGTTCTAATTTTAAGAAGCTCAGAGCAACATGTTTTGTTACCTTACAAGGAAGCTGTAAGACTCTCTGTGATGTATAAAAACTCAATCTTACTGTACTACCTCAGAGAAACACGGAAACGCATTGACCTGGCATGAATACAACATCTTGAAGTTTCTCTCCTGACATATAAGAATAAAATCTTTCTTGGCAAGATAACTGGTGTCCGGTCCCGTAAATCAAATAATAACGGGGAAACAAAAGAGGCTTTAATTCCAAGTCTACATTTGGCGTCACGAAGAACAGGATTGCATCTTCAGGCATTTGTCTCAATCATTCAAGGTAAGACTTTTTCTATTCTAAAAATAATTCTAAGTCTGCCTGATGATTTGAGACATTGACTGAGACTGCTTTAAAAGAACTGTGTTATTTAAAGTACCAGTTGTGTTGCCAATGAATATATGTGTCAGAAAAAGAAAAAATTAAATAATTATAATTTGATGTGGCTTATTTGAGTTGCTCTGGTCAGTAAACCTCTGAATATTGAATGATGCTGGGGAAGTCTTTTTCATTTTTGAAAAAACTTTAGAAAGTGGATCTTTTTTAGAAAAAAGACCATCTTAGTCAAATTTTGGAAATAGCTGTAAGGCGATTTAGCAATTAGCTTGTAAGGTGGTTGGAATATTGGGAAACTGCGATAAAGGGCAGATTTATCTCTAAAATATATCCAATACACGAAGAATCGTTTCAGAAGAAGACGAGGATAGTTTGACAAGCAGTGATTTATAGCGGTTTACAGTGGCGGGTCTGTGCTTGAAGTTAAGTACAGTTTACAAATAAACCCTAAAACGTAAATACGCAGAGGATTGAACCCTTAGAAGAAGGGTATCAATGGAATAGAAGCTAGAATTGCATGCATTCTGATTTTGACAATAAAGCTGTTCAGTGTTTGGAGGAAAAGACTGATCTGAGAGCAACTTTAAAATACATATATATATAAATTGATCTGAGTTAAGACAAACAAAAAAAGGAAAACAGAAATTATTAGAGTTGTTTTTTTTTGTTTTGTTTCCCCAACCCCTTCTTTGTTCTTTGAGAAATTAGAACAGGTGGAGGGAGAAAAGCAGAGTGAGGGAATCAGAGAGCCCCTCCCTTTGGAATTCACTCCCCACACACACTCACTCACAAAAATAGCCCTGCTGTTTGAGCACACAGACACAGAGTGACAAATAATTTTCAATGGCAGAAAGTGGATTTAACAGCAGAACAATATCTGCTTGGTACTTAGAAAGAAAACAAAAAAAGCAAGCTAAGTTTTTGAAAAAAGGACTGGACATTAACACATCTCTTGATGTGCAGTTAAGCTGGCTTGAGTCTCAGAAAGACTCTATCAAGTCAAAAGTATTTCCAATCCTCGCCGCACATTGGATTTTGAAACAAGGTGGAATTTGTTGCGGTATCAATGGGTGCCCAGTCCCACTTGTTGAAGCAATGAAGCCTCAAATTGAAGCATATAACAAATTGAACAAAATTATGTCTATTAAATGTTCAGATGGAGAAAATACAACCAATGATGATTCATTTGATCCAGATTGGACAAATATAATAACTGAAGCTGAAAAGAAATATTCACAAGCACCAGTGAAATCTGCAACAACTGTAACGCCTCCTCCTTACAACCCAATTTATCCAATTTTGCCTGAACAATATACAAATTCATCTAAACCTCTGACACAGCCTCAAGCTTCGAGATCAAATGGAGGTCCAGTTGACAAAATGTATATTGCATCTGCACAAGCAGCTCCGGTAATAACAAGATCTAAAACAGTTCAGCCAAACAGAGACATGCTGCGACGTACACCAGCTCGGAATTATGATTCTGACTGGGGTGATGAGACAAGAGATGACGACATGATCACAATTGACAAGATCGGTCCTGAATTTTCTTCACCTGTAATTAAAAGGGAAGGATCTGAAATGATGACAGAAGAGAGACCATTCACACCAGGAGAACGCCAAGCCATTCTCACAGCCTTGCCTCCTCTGAAGAGACAAGATCCAAACACAGAGTTTTGGCGAGAATTAGACTCATTGATTGAAGCACATCAAATGTCATTAAGAGACATACACACCATTGTGAAAGCTAAAATCCCAAGAGACAGATGGGAACGATTGCCAGCTTCGATAACAACCGCCCAATGGATAGATTTGTGGGTTGATAGCCAGGGACGACCCCTGGGTCTTTGGCAAGCATTAGATGTGTTCCGAAAAGAAATCCAGGAAATCTTGGGCAGTGGTAAAATTCCTTTCACATTAGTGACATTGATTAAGCAAAAGGATGATGAATCTCCAGATGAATATGCTCTACGTAAGTGGAATGCTTATGAGAGATGGGCTCTTTGTGCCAAGAAACAACCTGACAGAGATGATGTACAGTTCACTGACACACTTGTGGATGGACTTAGCGCAAAATACCAACAAGCCTTGTCACTTGGAGTCAACCCAGGTGAGACATTTGACCAAATTATGCAATGGGCTGGCCGCTTAGAGATGGCTATGAGATCAAATAAAGAAGAAGGAAACAAGCCATATCGAAGAGGAGTGGCAACAGCTCAATACAACAAGGACACAAAGAATAGGGTGATTTTCTGAAGCAACTGTGGAAAGCGTGGACACTCCAACATAGATTGTTGGGCTAAAGGAGGTGGAGCAGAAGGTCAAGGTCCATCATTTAGACAGGTCAGTGCAAAAAACCATAATGAAACCCCTCAAGGGAAGACATGGACTGAAGCACAAGTCCGTCAGCTCATTGAGGGAATAATGCGTCCTCAATAGGAATCAGCGGCCCCCTGTATTAGTAAGAAAAGAGACAATTGCCTTTTCGTCAATGCATTAATAGGGGGCCACCCATGTGACATCCTGGTTGACACAGGAGCAGCTATTTCAATAACAGATCTGAACCTACCTACAACAGATGAAACTATGTGTGGCCGGATAAGTGATTTGGCCGGCTGATGGGCCCTTGTTGAGCGGGGCTTCGATGCTCCAATAAGATGGAAGTGGCCGGAATATTTAAGGACTCGTATTTTGACGGGGGTACGGGTCCTCGTAGTTCTGGGTTCTTCCCTTCCTGGCGTTTCGGTTCTCGCTCACCGTTAAGGTATGTTGACATACTTTCTGGCGCTGTGGATACACGGATTACTTTAGTGATGTGCTTTATTTTCAGTTTATTTATAGCGGGCTGGTGGCGATGGCATTGTACTAAGATCCTGACGAAATTACTTTCAGTAAGAACGCGCTGGCAGATGCGGGTGAACGCTGGCTGGTAATTGGATCCGCAGCATGGGTTGTGAGTAACCGTACGGCGCCGCGTTTGATCGTGATTCAATCTAAACCGTCAATGGAGAATGGATCATCGCGGTTTCTCTAGCCAGAGTGGGGAATGCTGCACGTGACGCCGCTGCTGCTTTGCTTCCCGGCAACGTCTCCTTTGTTTAATTGGTTTACTTTGATCAGTGTATTTATGTTGCTGGATTAACGCCTGGCTGCCTACCAGGGTTATTTGGTTTTGGTTGCATGTATAGTTTGTTCTTTGTTTTGTTTTGCCGTGTTGGTTTTTATTGTTTCTTGTGAATTTTGTTTTGTCTATCTGTGGGTTTATTTTGTGGGAAATTCTGTGGGAAATTCGGTCTTGCCTGATTACTGGTGGGCATTTCTCATGTTTGTATCCCATAATTTCAGTTTGTGAGTGTTTCTCCTTTATCCCCGGTCCGGTTAGTTTGGTGCCACTAGTCGCTGATTGTCAGCCCTAGCAGCGGAAGGTACCGGTCGGGGATCGCCGTATTATAGCTGCCATATTGGGTGGCTGTATTCTAGCTTCCCCTTGTTTATTATTTTGTGTGATTGTTAATGCGAGTCCCTTTCTTTTCTCTCCAGGAGCCAGTGAGGATTTGGTGTGGAACGGGGGAGGCTAGCCGCTTCACTGGAGTGGTGTGCGACACCGTGGGCTGGTGGTGTTTCTCGGGTGCTGACGAAGCGTCCTTATGGTGTGGGTGTGCTGGTTTGATTTGCTGTGAGTTGAGGTGGGTTTGGACCACCTCTGGAATTGCAGCCGGCCTGCCCTGTTCCCGCCAACCTTGGCTCGGAGGAAGTATTTTGTTACGGTGTGAGTTTTATGAGTGTGGATCAATTTTTAATAAAGTATTTTTGTATTGCCCCTCACGTCTCCAGTTATCTATCTGTCCAACTGGTAGCACTTACCTGTGTGTCTTTCTGGGGAGTCATTTCCCTGGCGCCCCCCAGGGTGGCGTAGTCGGAGTAAGTTATTAGGGGTGAGCTGCATAAATCAATCTTGTCTTATTGCCACATTTGGCGTAGTCGGCAGGATCGCTATCGGGTCTGGCAGGGATTTAAGAGAGACGAGGGGGGTAATTTGATGTTTAATGTGATATTGGTTGTTTTTTCTCTTTTTTTTGTTTTTTTCAGAAGCAAAGCAGCAGCGTGAGTCCCGACCCTTTGGGCAAGTGGTACTTCTTTATCGTGGCCCTTTTCTATCTGTGGGGTGAGTGTAGCTATGACCAGTATGGAGGATGAAATGCGGGAGTTGCGAGAAATAGTGTCGCAGTTGAGAGCAGATAATGAACGTTTGCGTCATGAAAGGGAGCAGAGGATAGGTGAGTTGCCTGGTCCTAGCTCCTTTCCCGTGGTTGCCCCTGCAGCAGTGCCTGACCCTCCTCAGCCAGTCGAAACTAGTTTTGTCATGCCGGAGCGGTTGGTTTGCGTGCCCAGGGACAGACGATGCCCGAAATTTAGTGGCAAGTCCGGCATCAGTATTGACGAGTGGGTAGAGGAGGCTGAGGCCTGCATGAGGATTCGTTATTTGTCTAAAATAGATAAAGCATTTTTCCTTTTTGACCACTTGGAAGGTGAAGCGCGGGAGGAGATTAGACATCGCCCCAGTGAAGAGCGGGGAGACCCGGATAGGGTTATTACAATTTTGCGTGAGTTGTACGGTTGCTCTCAATCATATGTAGCTCTTCAGGAAGCCTTTTTCTCCAGGAGGCAGCAAGATGGGGAATCTCTCTTAGAGTTTTCCCTGGGCTTGATGACCCTCCTGGAGAGGGTTAAACAACAATCACCCAATGCCATCCCTAACGCTGAAATCGTGTTACGCGATCAGTTTGTAGAGTATGTTGCCGATAGTGCCCTCCGCCGGGAGCTGAAGCAGTTCGTTCGCCACCAGCCCGCCTCCAGCCTTTTGGTAGTGCGTGGGGAAGCAATTAGGTGGGAGCGGGAGGGAACGCCAGGAGGGGCAAGAGGTAGGAGTCAGTCTGTTCCAATGGCCTACGGTATCCAGTATGGAGTACAAGGGCATTCTCAGTCAGAGTTGAGTGAGCTGCGGGAGATGTTAAAATCACAGCAGAAACAGCTAGATCAACTCACTCAGAGTGTTGCAGATAGCGTTTTCCTCCGAGTGCCCGTCGACCTTCCCTGACCGAGGCGTTACTCTGTCGTCGGTGTCAACAACCAGGTAATTTCGCCCGTGAATGTGATGGAGAACGTGTTCCCCCTTCTACCTTAGGTCGGCGAGATTCGCATCCTGGTAGGAGGGCTGGTCAGACTTCTTCCCGGCCGACGGAAAACTAGGTCCCGCCGAACTGCAGAGTCACAGTTCGGTAGGGAAAGCTCAAGACTCTATGATGTTGGGCCCCCTACCTCGTTTGATGGCTTCATGTCCTCACCTCGTGGTTTGTATGGGGGGGGGTGCGGGTGCCCTGTTTGATTGATACTGGCTCCATGGTGTCTACCATTACGGAGAGTTGTTTTTTAGAACGGTTCGCACCATGTGGCCAGGGTCATCTCAGGGCATGTCAGTGGTTGCAGCTACAAGCGGCCAACGGGTCGTTGATACCGTATGTGGGCTATGTTGAGCTGGACGTGGAGTTGTGTGGTCAGGTAATTCCAGGGTGTGGCGTGCTGGTTGTCAGAGATCCTCCTGGTGGCACCGGGGCTCAAGTCCCTGGTATTTTGGGGATGAATGTGTTGAGCCGTTGCTATCAGGAACTCTTTGGGCAGCATGGTCCGGCCCTTTTTGATGCACCATCGGTGTCCGAGGCCTCAAGGCAGGTGTTTCAGGCATTGCAACACTGTCGTCGGGTGAGTGCTATCCCGCAAGATGGCCAGATAGGCAAGGTACGGTTGCGAGGCCGTAGGGCATGTCGTATTCCGGGCGGCACCATGAAAATCGTGGCCGCCACTTGTTCAGGACACTTCGCGGGGGAAGCAGTGCTTTTTGAACCTCCAGAAATTGGTTTGCCTGCGGGTCTTTTGGCGTCATCTGCATTGATGCGGGTAACCCGAGGCACTGTGTACGTACCCGTCGTCAACGTAGGTAAAACCGACGTAATGCTCTTTCGTAACTCTGTTCTGGGCACTTTGCACCGGGTATTCATTGTGAGCCTGCCCCAGGGTGTCTCGGAAGTCAAATCTGTTTCGGCGTCCGTGAACCTTCAGATTCCCACCGTTCTCCCTTCAGTGCAGGAACAAATCAAGCATTTTGATTTGTCTGTGTTGACAGCGACTGAACAAGAACAGGTGAGGTCTCTGTTGTTAAAGTTTCATACAGTTTTCTCTGCGTACGACGGCGAGTTGGGATGTACCCAACTCCTCTCTCACGACATCCCTTTGACCGATTCGGTCCCAGTTCGGCAACGGTACCGGCGTATACCTCCGTCGGAGTACGATGTGGTAAAAACGCATATAAATCAGCTGCTTGATACTAGCATTATTAGGGAAAGTTGTAGTCCTTACGCCTCCCCCATCGTGTTAGCAAAAAAAAAGGATGGTACGTTACGTATGTGCGTAGACTATCGCCAGCTGAACATAAAAACCCGAAAAGATGCTTTCCCTCTGCCGCGTATAGAGGAAACCTTGGACTCACTGGCAGGGGCCCGGTGGTTTTCCACCATGGACCTCACCAGCGGGTACAACCAGGTCCCGGTTACGGAGGGGGATAAACACAAAACCGCCTTTTGTACCCCTTTCGGCCTTTTCGAATGGAACCGTATGCCATTCGGGCTCTGCAATGCCCCAAGCACCTTTCAGAGGTTGATGGAGAGGTTGTTTGGGGACCAGCAGTGTCAGTCCCTTCTCTTGTACTTGGACGATATAGTGGTGTTTTCGTCCTCGGTGGAACAACATCTAGAGCGGTTAGAGGTGGTTCTGAGTCGGCTAGAGCGAGAGGGGTTGAAGGCCAAATTATCTAAATGTGCGTTTTTCCAACAGGAGGTAAGTTATCTGGGACACATAATCTCTGCCAAAGGAGTATCGACAGACCCAAGCAAGATAGAGGCAGTGAAGCAATGGCCGTGCCCTAAAGGGGTGACTGAGCTCCGTTCGTTCCTGGGTTTCGCCAGTTATTATAGGCGTTTTGTGGAAGGTTTCGCCAAGTTGGCGGCTCCCCTGCACCGGCTGGTAGCGGAGTTTGCTGGTCGTAAGCCCAGGGCCCGAGCAGCGTTAAGTTTTGGTGCAGCATGGACTGAGCAGTGTCAGGTGAGCTTTGAGGAATTGAAGACTAGGCTCACCTCTGCCCCGGTATTGGCCTATGCTGACTTCTCCCTTCCTTTTATCTTGGAAGTAGATGCTAGCCATGGAGGTTTGGGAGCGGTGCTGTCCCAGGAACAGGGAGGGAAGGTGCGTCCCATAGCCTATGCTAGCCGCAGTCTTAGGCCCACGGAGCGAAACATGTCAAATTACAGCTCCATGAAATTAGAGTTTTTGGCGCTTAAATGGGCTATGACTGAGAAGTTCCGAGAATACCTGCTGGGGCAGAGGTGTGTCGTATTCACCGATAACAACCCCCTCAGCCACCTGACTACCGCCAAGCTCGGGGCCACAGAGCAGCGGTGGGCTGCACAATTAGCGGTCTTTGATTTTGAACTAAAGTATCGCTCTGGAAGGAGTAACCGGAACGCGGATGCTCTCTCCCGGCAGGACCCCTCCATTCAGATGGAATTGGAGGGGTTACTTCCCGGTACAGCTCTCCCCGCCATCATAGGACAGTTGGAGAAGACAGAAGTGGGCTCTCAGGCAGCCGTTACGGCGCTTCCTGGTCTGGCCGTAGACATGCAGTCATTGCAGGAGGAGGACCCCGTTATACGGGAGGTGGTGAGGTTTTGGAGGCGGGGGGTTCCTCCTAGTGCAGAGGAGCGTCAGCAGCTGCCCAAATCGGTGGTGACCCTCTTGCGCCAGTGGAGTCGGTTGTGTGAGCAGGGCGGAGTATTGCATCGCCGAATTTTCCGCTCGGATGGGGGAGAAGAGTCCCTACAGGTGGTTTTACCAGCACAATTGCATCACAAAGTGCTGATGCTGCTACATCAGGAGCATGGGCACCAGGGGATAGAACGCACCGTTGAGTTGTTGCGGCAACGCTGCTATTGGCCCGGCCTGGCGTCGGATGTAGCACAATGGTGTCAGGAGTGTGAACGGTGCCAGGCCGCTAAAGACACCCAACTCCATCCTAATAGCTTCATGGGCCATCTTTTGGCTTTTAGGCCTAATGAAATAGTGGCCATAGACTTCACCGTGTTAGAGCCGACTCGGTCAGGGCTGGAGAACGTGCTGGTTATGACAGACGTCTTCACGAAGTATACCTGGGCTGTGCCTACACGAGATCAACGGGCTGAAACAGTGGCCCAGGTTCTGGTGGTGGAATGGTTTTATAGATTCGGAGTCCCCAGTCGAATCCACTCTGACCAGGGCCGAAATTTTGAGTCCTCCCTAGTACAGCAGCTTTGCGCATTGTATGGGGTGGAAAAGTCTCGTACTACCCCTTATCATCCTGCGGGGAATGGGCAGTGCGAGCGTTTTAATAGGACCTTGCACAATCTTCTCCGTGCTCTACCTTTGTCCAGGAAAACCGACTGGGCATTATGCCTACCACAAGTGCTGTTTTGTTACAACACTACCCCTCATCAGGCGACAGGTGAATCCCCATACCTTTTAATGTTCGGGCAAGAGCCCCGGCTCCCTGTGGACTTTCTCTTGGGCAGAGTACAGGAGGTTGGGGTTGGTAGCGTGCACGAGTGGATGAGGGAACATCAGGTTAGGCTTCAGGTGGCTTATGAGGGGGCACGGGGAAGACTGGATGCTGCAGCTGGTCGTCGCAAGGCGCAACATGATGCCCATGTCCGTGATGCACCGCTGGGGGAGGGCCAGTTAGTATACTTGCGTGAGTGTGGCACTAGAGGTCGTCATAAAATTCAGGACCTGTGGAGCCCGGTGGTGTATCAGGTCGTGAGGGCACCTATGAAGGGTGGGGTGGTATATACTATTGCACCAGTGGGAGACTTGGGTAAGGTTAAATGCGTTCATCGCTCAGCCTTGAAGGCCCGGATCCGGAAGGATGGTCCGGTCCCAGCTCCCCTAGATCCCCCAGTGGTGGAGGAAGGTGAGCTTCTTTTAGAAGTGTCCTCTGAGGAGGTCGATCTGGTGATGTTGGGTTCGGAGACGCCTCAGGTAAGTCAGGGCCGGGTGCCTCAGGCTCCAGTGTCGCCGGCTCCCTCTACGCCGCAGGGTAGACCTGTAGATACTGGGGAAGGGGCACCAGTAGTGGGGGGCTCTGGGGCTCTTAATTTGGTGTTCGGGGGAATGCCAGGGCCTGATAGTCTTCCGGAGAGCCTTCCGTGTACAGAGGGTGTCCCCTTGCGGAGAACGGGTCGTACTACTGCAGGCCACCACTCAAATCCGCACCGGTTACCACGTGCTATCGAGGAGGGGGGCTTGAGTGCTGCCGTCATACCAGCCCCTACGTCTAATAGTATCTCTATTTGGTTCAGGCCGTGGGACATAGGCCAGGAATAGGGGATTAGTAGGCCATGACCGAGGGGAGGGTCTTTGGGTTATCGTCGGGCCGCCGAAAAAATAAAAGAGGGGTAGAATGTGGCCGGATAAGTGATTTGGCCGGCTGATGGGCCCTTGTTGAGCGGGGCTTCGATGCTCCAATAAGATGGAAGTGGCCGGAATATTTAAGGACTCGTATTTTGACGGGGGTACGGGTCCTCGTA
This sequence comes from Rhinichthys osculus, assembly GCA_029959095.1. NCBI lineage: Eukaryota > Metazoa > Chordata > Actinopteri > Cypriniformes > Leuciscidae > Rhinichthys > Rhinichthys osculus. Next base: position 26,750,760 of record JARWKJ010000017.1, read on the forward strand.
GTTCTGGGTTCTTCCCTTCCTGGCGTTTCGGTTCTCGCTCACCGTTAAGGTATGTTGACATACTTTCTGGCGCTGTGGATACACGGATTACTTTAGTGATGTGCTTTATTTTCAGTTTATTTATAGCGGGCTGGTGGCGATGGCATTGTACTAAGATCCTGACGAAATTACTTTCAGTAAGAACGCGCTGGCAGATGCGGGTGAACGCTGGCTGGTAATTGGATCCGCAGCATGGGTTGTGAGTAACCGTACGGCGCCGCGTTTGATCGTGATTCAATCTAAACCGTCAATGGAGAATGGATCATCGCGGTTTCTCTAGCCAGAGTGGGGAATGCTGCACGTGACGCCGCTGCTGCTTTGCTTCCCGGCAACGTCTCCTTTGTTTAATTGGTTTACTTTGATCAGTGTATTTATGTTGCTGGATTAACGCCTGGCTGCCTACCAGGGTTATTTGGTTTTGGTTGCATGTATAGTTTGTTCTTTGTTTTGTTTTGCCGTGTTGGTTTTTATTGTTTCTTGTGAATTTTGTTTTGTCTATCTGTGGGTTTATTTTGTGGGAAATTCTGTGGGAAATTCGGTCTTGCCTGATTACTGGTGGGCATTTCTCATGTTTGTATCCCATAATTTCAGTTTGTGAGTGTTTCTCCTTTATCCCCGGTCCGGTTAGTTTGGTGCCACTAGTCGCTGATTGTCAGCCCTAGCAGCGGAAGGTACCGGTCGGGGATCGCCGTATTATAGCTGCCATATTGGGTGGCTGTATTCTAGCTTCCCCTTGTTTATTATTTTGTGTGATTGTTAATGCGAGTCCCTTTCTTTTCTCTCCAGGAGCCAGTGAGGATTTGGTGTGGAACGGGGGAGGCTAGCCGCTTCACTGGAGTGGTGTGCGACACCGTGGGCTGGTGGTGTTTCTCGGGTGCTGACGAAGCGTCCTTATGGTGTGGGTGTGCTGGTTTGATTTGCTGTGAGTTGAGGTGGGTTTGGACCACCTCTGGAATTGCAGCCGGCCTGCCCTGTTCCCGCCAACCTTGGCTCGGAGGAAGTATTTTGTTACGGTGTGAGTTTTATGAGTGTGGATCAATTTTTAATAAAGTATTTTTGTATTGCCCCTCACGTCTCCAGTTATCTATCTGTCCAACTGGTAGCACTTACCTGTGTGTCTTTCTGGGGAGTCATTTCCCTGGCGCCCCCCAGGGTGGTGTAGTCGGAGTAAGTTATTAGGGGTGAGCTGCATAAATCAATCTTGTCTTATTGCCACATATGGAAGTTGAAGGAGTTGGAGGAGGTATCACAAAATTTCGCAAAAGTATTCAAGTTCCACTGCAAATACATGAAGATGAAGTCTTATGGACATCTTTCTGGGTTGGGCCGAATTCACAAGGAAGCCTTATTGGCATGGACATTCTTCCATTGTTAAACATGATCATATTCACTGACAGTCGTCAAATCGCTACAACTGCTGGGATAATACCACACGAAGATCGCACATGTAATCTAAGGTCTGTTGGTACAGCAAAACCAATTATCAGAAACTGGAAAAAAGACGGTGTGTGGGGTCTTCTGTGCAGTTTATATCCGGATGTTTGGGCTAAACACAAATTGGATTGTGGTAAAGCCAACATTGATCCCATTGTTATTGAGGGACCGATACATGCCCCTCATAAACAATACCCCATCCGACCTGAAGCAAGACGAGCCGTGGAGGAGATAGTGGCAGACTTGGAAGCTGAAGGAATCATCAGACAAACTTCATCTACCACTAATAGTCCTGTCTGGCCTGTCAAGAAATCTGATAACTCATGGCGATTAACCATTGATTACACAAGACTTAACAGTGTAACACCAAAACCGCATCCTATTGTGGCCAATCCTGCCACCATTCTGAATGATATTCCAGGAAATGCTAAAATTTTTACGGTACTGGATGTACTGTCGGCTTTCTGGTCTATACCTATAGACAAAAGATCTCAAGAGAAATTAGCCTTCACAGTGGGCGCAAAACAGTATGTTTGGAACAGACTCCCACAAGGTCTTAATCTTTCTCCTGTTGTATTTCATAGAGCTTTGGACCAGTTCTTAACGGAGCAAAAAGCTGAAATTGAGAAATCAGGAAGTGTTTGCCTCCAATATGTTGATGACTTGTTAATTGCAAGCCCAGATGAAAACAGCCATGTATTTGCTCTGAATGTTGTCCTACAAGCCCTTAGGAAAGGGGGATTCAAAGTTAACCCCGACAAAGCACAGCTGGCCAAATCCAAGGTTATCTATTTGGGCCAAGAAATATCTGTGGAGGGAAGGAGAATGACAACAGAGCGTGTAGAGGCATTACGACAACTTCCAAAACCTCTAACAGTTACAGGAATGCGGAAGGTGATGGGACTTTTCAACTATTGTCGTCAGTATATACCTGATTTTGCTAGCATCACCAGCCCCCTCATCGACCTGTACAAGGGAGGAAAGCCTGGAGTGGAACAGATAAACTGGACACCGGAAGCTGAGGAAGCGTTTACTTCTATGAAAGAAAAACTGACTTCAGCCCCAGCTTTGGGACTTCCTGACGGACGGTTGCATTTTCATTTGTGGACCAGGGTAGGAGATGAGACATATTCAGCAGTACTGTGTCAAAAACCAGGTGATCGATACAGACCAGTTGGATACTTTTCCACAACGATTCCTGTCACTATGATTGGGCAACCACGATGTATACAAGCCCTCGATGGTGCCACATGGGCAGTGGATGCTGTTGAGAATCTGATAGGAGCACAAACTATCATATTGCACACTCCACACAGTATGGTGACACTGTTGAACAACACGAACATCAAAACCATAACTGATGCAAGAAGAGCAAAATGGGAAGCAACTTTGTTGAACAAGGATTTAAGAGTGGAAATGATCAGGGACACGTCTCTTAACCCTGCAACAATGATGCTGGAACCACATGAGGGAATACCACATGAGTGTGAAAAACAAGTAGAAGAAGATAGTCTTGGTCCAGTTAATCCAATCCCTCTTGAAAACCCAGACAAAGAGTTATGGGTTGATGGATCCAGTTATTATGTTGATGGAAAACGACATACTGGATGGGCTGTAGTGAAAGGAGATGGAACTGTTGTAAAGAAAGGAGCCCTTTCTGGGAAATTTTCAGCACAAGTAGCTGAACTTATAGCACTTACAGAAGCCTTTGAACTATCAGAAGGAGATCGAGTCAACATCTATACAGATAGTCGTTATGCTTTTGGCGTGGTCCATGACTACCTGGCTCTGTGGAAAAGACGTGGACTTATCACTAGCAGTGGGAGCGAAATACAACATGCTTCCATAATTCGTCGTTTGATTACAACATGTTACTTACCCCGAGAAGCAGCCGTGATCAAAGTAAAATCACATCAATCTGACAAGTCCAAAGAAAGTCAAGGAAACACGGCAGCAGATGCAGCAGCTAGAGAAGCAGCTCTACTTCCTCTTACTCCTGTTACCTTGGTAAAGGAAAACAGCAAGGATAATCCTGAGCTCCATCTTCTGTCATATCAACTGGAGACAGATGAAGAGAAAGAACAATGGATAAAAGCGGGAGCGAAAGAGGATGATCAAGGTATCTGGAGAATTCCAACAGGACAAGTGGTGATGCCTATCGGAACAAGAAGAGAACTAATGCAGCTGTATCATGGAAAGGTACATGCTGGAGCAAAAGCAATGAAATCTCAAATCAGTGAGACTTGGTGGTGGCCAAGAATGATGAGAGACATTGATGATTACTGTAGGAGATGCTTGATATGCCTCAAAGCAAATGTGGGAAAATCTGTAAAGGTGCGAATGTCACATGCACCCAGACCAACAGGTCCATGGACACACCTCCAAATTGATTTCACAGGACCTTTATCACAGAGTGGAGGGTATCAATACATACTTGTAATCATGGACAGATTTACTAGATGGGTGGAAGCATTCCCTACAAAAACTTGTACTGCTGAAGCGGCAGCACGAGTAATGGTGGAAGAAGTTTTTCCTCGCTGGGGTCTTCCATATGAACTTGATTCTGACAATGGAACTCACTTCACTGGAAAACTGATGAAGGAAGCAATGAAATTGATGGGGATTAGAACAGGACTAACCCCTTTTAAACTAATGACTGGAAGAGCAATGGTTCTACCCCCTGATGCTCCGCCACCTGCGGGAACAGGAGGAGACTCTACTTTGTTCCAAGAAAAGTTACGACGCTATCTCGCAATGCTAGACAAAGCTACTAAAGACAATAATAAGAAAGTGCGAGAAGCTCAACAGCAATGGGATGAAAAACACACCACTACTGACATTCCCGAGTTAGGCAGTTTTGTTATGATCAAACGAATTGCTAGGAAAGGTTTAGAGCCTAGATGGGAAGGACCATATGAGATACTCCTAACTACTGATACAAGTGTTTGTCTCAAAGGGAAGGGTGTAGGAACAGATAGATGGTATCATTGGTCACAAGTTAAACCTTGCTTAGTGAATGAACAAGATGATAATGATGGCTTATGGCCTGAGATTGAGCAATGTTCATCCATTAGTTTTAAAGATTGGGTTACAAAGAAGTGATGTTAATTATTTCTCTGCTTCCATTTCAGGAATCAATTCCATTGACAGTGATTAGAGATGGTTGCAAGTTATTCCAAGTCCTTATATGTGTTACTAGAAGGAAAAGTACCAAACCTGTCAAATTTATTATTTCCAACCAAATGGGTAGAACTAAGAATGGGACATACAGCGTGAAATAAGAGATTTTACACATTCTACACTACCTCACAAACAATGAACATCCGTTTACTGATTTTCAACCCCAAGGGATAGGATCCTTTAACATCAACGTTTATTTTAATTTCTTGTTTTGGTTCGGAACTGGAGGATTTAATTAATTAACGAGTTAATTAATTAATGAGTTCAGGCACGGACAGAAGACTTTTTAGTTTTTCTTTTCTTAGATTATTGGGGTTCATTTTAAATACATACACATAGATATTAAAATACACATAGTATACGGGGACATAACATGGTTTGGGGTTTTGTTTCTTTGTTTTGTTTTTCTTTTTCTTTTTCCATTCTTCTGTTCTTTCTGTCTATTTTCTTGGTCTGCTATTTCTTCTCCTCACTATCACTTCTATAGGTTGGCCACCTGGGAATGATGGTGTGGAACTGACGGCCGTAGTTCCAGTGGAGGGAAATGAAGATTCAAAATTTCATCTTTTAATATTATTTCATTATTAAATATTATGTATCTGTATTATTATTCTTTATTAATATTCATAATCAGTTGTATCATCTTATGAAGTTTCAAAAGCATGAGTTTGAATGCATGAGGGGCTATAGATAGCATGGGTCCATGGGATGATCATATGTCAGACAGGGGGAAGCTATATTTTGCTTAGAGGGTGTGTACAATGTAACATGTTCTACTGATGTGAGTGTATCACAGATGTAAACAACAAGGATAGTTCTTAATATGGAAGTGAATTGTGACATGTTAAACATAACGTATACGTATGACATACGTTCTAATTTTAAGAAGCTCAGAGCAACATGTTTTGTTACCTTACAAGGAAGCTGTAAGACTCTCTGTGATGTATAAAAACTCAATCTTACTGTACTACCTCAGAGAAACACGGAAACGCATTGACCTGGCATGAATACAACATCTTGAAGTTTCTCTCCTGACATATAAGAATAAAATCTTTCTTGGCAAGATAACTGGTGTCCGGTCCCGTAAATCAAATAATAACGGGGAAACAAAAGAGGCTTTAATTCCAAGTCTACAGTTCTTTCCATAAAACTTTCAGGAGACATTCATGGAGTCAACAAAGTATCCGTTTATTGATTGCAACACTTAAGTGCTGACCATACATTCTTCTTCTTCTTCTTCTTCTTCTTCTTCTTCTTCTTCTTCTTCGTGACTTTTATTGGCAGTTTGCAATCTATGTGCATTACCGCCATCTACAGGAATAAGGTGTGATCACATTGGGACGAACTAACTCAGTCACAATCATTGAAGCTCTTTTAACAATCCGGACCAAACCATTTTGATAATTACAGGGGTACCACAAGACTTCTCATTTCATTACATCAAACAAAACAAAAAAAAGGAAAAAATATATATAAAAATACAAGAACACGAATAAACATAAAAATCACATTTACCATAAAGCAATAAAGAAAATACACTTAAACATACACAACACCTCCTTTAAACACATGTGAAGAAACACACGACCCCAACCCATATTGTCCTGAAAACTACATTTCCCATAATTCCCCATGAGATATATAAAGGACACCAGGAAAGGCCGCACCCTTTTCATTCCAAACCTTTCCATGCTGCAGTCATGGATCCCGGCGAAACCATGGGTAAGATATACATATAACAAACTTAAATAAAACTTTAAACCCATATTTTGGTTGTGGTTTCATTTACTCTAGCGTGCACTCTAGAAATAAATGGTTATATACACTTTGTTGCTCTTTGAGATTTAAAACATTAAAGGGACAACGTAGCTTCTCCAGTTCCAAGGTCTGGGTAAATTATATTTAAACAGACAAATTAATTACATAGAAATTTATAGTTTCCACATACAAAAAGAAAAGAAAAGAAAAGAAAACAAGAACCATTCAAATGAAATTCTCATTCAAGTGTTGCCTCAGCCATCACAGGCACGTTATGTAGGCCTACTACACATATACACCCAGTGGAGGGCTACATTGGGATCCGGCTGTTTTACCTTTGCCGGCGATTTGCCACATAACAAGAAAGGAGTCATCAAATTAAGTTCACCGCAGTCGATCAGTAACATTCTCTTCCTCTATAGCAGGCTCTAATCACAAGTGATTCATTATTTAATTCATTCGTTAAGTATATTTAATGGTTTTTGTATTGTTCATTTTCTTTTTGCTATTATGTTAATTACAGCCCAGGGTGATTAGAGAAAAACTTACCTGTGGCCACATTTTTGCAAAACGCAAAATCGACTCGGTTACAAATGTAACCTCGGTTCCCTGAGAGGAGGGAACGAGTATTGCGTAAGTAGCTTACGCTATGGGAAAACTCCTTTTCTCGAGAAATATTGAAGTCTTTATGTAAAACGCATTGCAGCTGCACAGCATACAGCAATGAGCGAGGCAGCTCGGTCATTGGCTGTGCTGCGGCAACTGCACGAACCTATGACGGGGCGACTCTGAACCCGCTTCCAATGAGCGTGCTTCGCGCCCGCGCGCGTCAGAGCCCGCCAAGATGGGCGTGGCCAAGGGCTATATATTGGGCGCCCCGTCGTCGAGTTCTTTAGGTTCAATCGACTGAAGCGAACTGACCAAGCACAAGCACGGCAGCTTACGCAATACTTGTACCCTCCTCTCAGGGAACCGAGGTTACGTTAGTAACCGAGTCGTTCCCTTTCGAGAGGTTCCTCCTATTGCGTAAGTAGCTTACGCTATGGGAACACCATGTAAAACGCCGTGCGTGCTGACTTCGCTCTATTAAGCCGGAGGCAGATACCTGAGCCTTTAAGCAAAGTAATTATCCAACGAGCCGGCCGAAGGCGGGCTTTATAAGGGACAATGTGGAACGGCCCAATGGGCGTCCAGAGAAACACACAAGCACATTTTTATGTACTGACATGCATGAAAAAATCCTCTAAGTCAGTCAGAGACGGATCCTATAAGGGAGGAGACAATGCCCAGCATGTACACACTCCAGCCTATGCATAATTAGACCGACAGTATGTTGGAGTGCAATGAGGGGACCTGTAGGTTATAAAACCTGATAAATGTTGACGGTGAGGCCCAGCCTGCTGCCGCACAAATATCTTGAATGGGTATCCCACTCGACCACGCCCACGAGGAGGCCATGCCTCTCGTAGAGTGAGCTCTGATGCCCAAGGGGCACTGAAGGCCCTTGGCTTCATAAGCCAGCGCTATAGCATCAACTATCCAGCGCGATATTCTCTGCTTTGAAACAGCGAGACCTTTGGTGCGGCCGCCAAAGCATACAAACAATTGCTCTGCCTGTCTGAACAGGGCAGAACGTTCCAAATATACTCTGAGCGCCCTGACCAGGCAGAGTAAATTAGCGTCGCTTTCGTCTGCTGGAGACGATAGCGCGGCCAAGGATATCACCTGTGCTCTGAAGGGTGTAGAGAGCACCTTAGGAATATACCCGTGTTTTGGCCTGAGGACAACTCTGCTGTCGTTAGGTCCAAACTCCAGGCAGGCAGCGCTTGATGACAGCGCATGCAGGTCGCCCACTCTCTTGACCGAGGCGAGAGCCAGCAAGAGAGCAGTTTTGAGCGAGAGCTGTTTAAGGTGCACAGTTCGGAGGGGTTCGAAGGGGGCACTTTTGAGTGCGTCCAGGACTGTGGCCAGGTCCCAGATCGGCACTGAGGGGGGGCGTGGGGGATTTATCCTCCTGGCGCCCCTCAGGAAACGAACAACTAGGTAGTTTTTCCCTAGTGTGCGTCCTTCTACAGGGTCGTGTGATGCCGCTATGGCAGCCACATATACTTTGAGCGTGGAGGGGGTGCGGCCTGCCTCCAACAGCTCTTGTAAGAAAACGAGCACACTCGGTACTTCGCATGTCTCAGGGTTCAGGTTCCTGGATTTACACCAGTCACTGAACACCTTCCATTTCTGGGCATATAAGCGCCTCGTAGAGGGCGCTCGCGCCTCAGTGATGGTTCTCAACACTCCACTGGGGAGGTTCCCGGGAACTCGTTGAGGGGCCATGCATGGAGGGCCCACAGATCGGGGCGGGGATGGAGGATCATCCCGTTGGCCTGCCTGAGGAGGTCCAGCCTCAGCGGAATCGGCCATGGAGCAGATTGCATCATCTGCATCAGTTCTGGAAACCACGTCTGGTTCTTCCAGAGTGGGGCTACCAGGAGCACTGCACATTTCTCCTCCCTGATCCGACTGATGACCTGAGGTAGCATCGCGATCGGAGGGAAGGCATACAGCGGGCGGCTCGGCCAGATTTGGGCGAGCGCGTCTGTGCTCTTTGAAAAGAAGAGAGGGCAGTGCGCATTTTCCTTGGAGGCAAAGAGGTCGACCTCTGCTCTGCCAAAGGTTTGCCATAACCACTGAATCGTCAGGGGGTGGAGAGACCATTCTCCTGGGAGAACTTTGTCTCTGGACAGCATGTCCGCTTCCTGGTTCAGAACACCTGGCACCAGTGTTGTAGTCGAGTCACCAACTGTCGAGTCCGAGTCGAGTCTCAAGTCCCAGTGTTCGAGTCCGAGTCCAAGTCCGAGTCACCAAAGAAGAGTCCGAGTCGAGTCCGAGTCGAGTCACCATTACCTGAGTTCAAGTCCGAGTCGAGTCTCGAGTCCCGTGTTCGAGTCCGAGTCGAAATTATATACACTTAAGCCAAATCAAGCAACATTTTTCAGGCACTCTTTCTTGCAGCTAAAAATGTGTATGATATCACTAGAATTGCCTTGACCTTAGTTCAAATCATTGTCAACTAGCTGTGGCACGATTATATTTATTTAATTGTTTAAATACATTTTTGGATGATCAGTCAACTGGAATGGATAAAGAAAACAAAAAAGAAAGCCTAATTGGACAGAGGAGGAGAAATGCATTCTTCTTGACGAATATGGTAAAAGAAAAACAATTTTGAAATTTTGAAAACCAAACTAAATCCCAATGTAACTGCGGCAAAAAACCCCCAGAAAATGCAGTGCTATAAGCAGTTGTAACTCCGCAGGAAAAGAGTGGTTGCGATGTGTGACATAGTCAAGGTCGCCGTCTAGTTTGTTAGCTAAAATAAACTTAATTGTGTTATTGTATGATAAGCGGGATTAAGCACTGAGCGCATCCGATTTTGGCTCAGCGCCAGCCATAGCACGAAAGCAGTTTAAATCTGGTACCTTTAAATGTCACGTCACTGTACATTCGCTCCTGAGTGGTCAGCTCAGCTGCAGCAAAGTGTGCCAAAATCGAAATTGCTGATTAGATGTAGAGGAACTTATCTAGTGTTAAATGAGTGTTACGTTAACTCTCTCACGAGAATGCAGCGTAAAGTGAGTGAGTGACGTCAGTGAGTGTATTGTCAAGCAAGGAGAGCGAGCGGTAGCAGTGTCTGTGAGGGAAAAAATAGATCACGGCCGGTCTTGGACCCCGAAACAGGAAAAGTGTAACATCTTATATCAATTTTTTATAACCTATTTAGTCAGAAACAACGTCATTCATTTGATGAATGCTCAAGTCCGATTTTATATTCTCGAGTCCGAGTCCAAGTAGTAGTCATCAGTCCGCGAGTCCGAGTCGAGTCACGAGTCCAGAGAATGGAGTCTCGAGTCGGACTCGAGTCCGAGTCCAGGACTCGAGTACTCCATCACTGCCTGGCACATGCGCTGCTCTCAGCGAGCGCAGGGACCATAGGAGGAGCTCCCTGGCCATCGAGTGCAGGGAGCTCGATCTGAGTCCACCCTGACGATTTATATACGAGACTATCGTCATGTTGTCCGTTCGGACTAGGACGTGCTCGTCCTTCAGGTACGGAAGCAGGGCTCTGAGAGCCAAAGCGACCGCTTTCAATTCCAGACAGTTTATATGTAGGCGCTTCTCCGGGTTCGACCACAAGCCGGAGACAGGCCTGCCCTCGTAAAGGGCCCCCCAACCTATTTTGGAGGCATCTGTCGTGATCATTTTTCTCCTTGTGTTCACGCCCAAACTCACACCGGACTGATACCAGTCGACAGCTTTCCAGGGCGTCAGGGCTTTTATGCATCCGTGATTTGCTCTGATTAAAAAGTGGCCCGAGCGCCACGCGTGAGTGGGGACACGGCTTTTGAGCCAGCGTTGGAGAGGACGTATGTGCAACAAACCTAGCTGGAGGTTTGAGATTTAGCTTCTCCATGTCAACCTTTCTCGCTCGTTGTGACAACTAACCTATGCTGCTCACACACCATACATGCGTCATAGCTGGATCAATATTTTTTTGTAAAAGTGACAGAGGTGGCTTTTTTATTACTCAACAGGTGAGTAAGGTGTTTTATTGAACGGATAAATTGCCATATGAAGCTCTCTAACAGAGTTCATTGTAAAGCATGATCTATTGTGAAGGGTCATTTCATTACCTTTGTTGTAGCGCTGTGCTGGTGTAACCGGTCCTACTGAACCCGCTCCAAGCGGTATCCGAACCGTGGTCTCCAAGTCCGGGCGCTCTAACAAGGAGGCTATTCATGTCTATTCATGAGTTTTCTGTTTTATGAGCAGTAGGATAACTATATTCATCCGCAGTGTGACGCAGAGCCAAAGCACAAACAATTTTTAATCATTAATCACACCCTTATCGTGAAATTAGGCATACACCATATATCTTGTTTAACACATTAATTTTGTAATTTTCTTTATAAAATTTCAGATTGAAGGGTGTTTCGCACAAAAAAAAAAAAATCTGCAAGTTTTTTACAAGGTAAATTTAGGTCTTTCCAAAAAAGGACACTGTGAGACCAAATAACCAAATGATATAAGGAGTCCATATAATTAATTAATTTATGCACACCAAAAAGTGTGCCTGATCAAAAAATGTTGCGCTACATAAATAAAACATTTTTGGAGCTGCTATTTTCAGTGTGCGGTCTTCACATTTCTTTTGCCCATGAAAAAAAAAAACCTTACAGAAAAAAAAACTATTCAGTGTATAGGGTGTGTACAGTGCAAGAGAAAAGATCTTGTTTACATTAGACGAGTCAAGTTGTGATGCCTGACAGGACCACATGGAGATGACAAAAAAGCCCCTAAACCAGCCGCCTTGACCTGACTGCATATACTACAGTACATGGATCCATTCAGAATTAAAAACAGCAACATACATGACAGATAAAAACAATACCCTGTATGTGTGTGCAATGCACTGAAATGTGTAAATATGCATTAATTCAATGTGCGATCAGTGCGTCGAGAGCGCACATACGGGGTTTGTTTGTGCATCAATATAACTCATTGACTCATGCAAGCTTACTTTACGATTCCTGTTGTTGAGTTTTCTGAAAATGATCAAAAATGTTTCCAGTGGCTGGCAGGGGAAGAGTTAAACAGACAATCAGTGCTAATTTGGTAATAATAACGAAAGTGCTGGGCAGGGCTTGGGGCCAGCATGAAAGACGCTCGGGACAGTTGACGGTCACGGTACTGTCTCGATCGGGCCAGTGCTGCATCGTCACAAGAGTTTATCATTTGCGCATGTTTTTAATAGCCAGTTTAAACATTCAAGCGCGAGAAGAGCGAGAGAGAACTTACACGTGCTGTGAAGTTATGTCTGGGCACACGGAAAGCTGTGTCTCAGACAGCGTGTGAATATTAAATTTGAGTTTAAGTCTTCTTGCGCTTGAACGGACAAATTCACACAAACATTGTCAACATGCCTGTCTTGGCAAATACTCTGGTTATATCCCGAACATGGTTATGTCTTAAAGGGATACTCCACCCAAAAATGAATTGACTGAAGAACTTTAGTAGGCTGACTTTAAATAGACAGTTCACCCAGCAATGAAAATTCTGTCATTTACTCACTTTCAAGTTGTTCCAAACCTGTATGAATTTATTTTTTCTGCTGAACACGAAAGATGATATTTTGAAGAATGTCAGTAACCAAACAGCAGACTTTTTTTTTCTTCTCCATATAGGCTAGAAGTCCATGGGGCAAAAAATACAGTAAAACCCATAATATTGCGAAATATTATTTGCCTACAAATAAAAAGACCTGTTTTCTATTTGCATACGTTTTAATGTAATTTATTTCTGTGATGGCAAAGCTGAAATTTCATTATCATTAGTCAGTTTTCAGTGTCACATGATCCTTCAGAAATTATTCTGACAATATATCTTATTATTATCAATGTTAAAAACATTTTTCTGCTTAATATTTTTGTTGAAACAGTCAAACCGATTTTTCAGGATTCTTTGATGAATAGAAAGTTGAATGAACAGCATTTATTTTTGTATTTTTATTAAAGCATTTATTAAATATAAATATTTTCTTAACATTATGAATGTCTGCACTGTCACTTTTGATACATTTAAAAACGTTAAAATATATTCAAATAGAAAACAAATTTTTCATTAAATAAATGCAGCCTTGGTGAGCTGCATTTATTTAAAAATTGTGGGAATAATTATAAAATTCAAGACACTAACGTCTGTCCACCAGCAGAGAGAGACAAAGATCGCACAATGTAAAATCACATAACGTAGAAAAGGCCTCAGAAAAAAAAAGAAAGAAAAAAAATGTGGCGCTTCTCATCTGTGAATACAATCAAAGCGTCTGCAGATAACGCTGTATTCAAGGTTGAAGGACTCAACAGGAGAGGAGATGAGTTCAAGGTCAACCTCAAAAAGCTAGCCCTTAAAATATTCAGAGGGAAGCTACTTGAATCGGAGCATTAGTTCTGCTCTGAAATAGCATTACATTTTATGCTTGACCTGATATTTCTGCTCATTGGATTGTCCTTTAAACAGTGCCTGGCCACTACTTTTGTTGTTATTGTTGTTTTTTCAATGATTTCATGGCATTTATTGAAACTCTTCAAAGTACAAGTCTAACACTTCTAGGCAAAAGGATGTTTTATACACACATATTATATTATAATAGTAATCATAATATAAGAATAATAATCTCCCACTCTAGATCAGAAAGATCGTGACTTCCTCAATGCAGAACTTTCGTTTTCTGAAATACAAGACTCGATTAGGTCAATGAAGTGCGGAAAGGCCCCTGGCCCTGATGGGTACTCTTGTGAATTTTACAAACAATTCAGTGATCTCTTTTCACCTTATTTATTTAAAATGCATACTCATGCAAATACTATTGGCATGCTACCTCCTACGTTAAACGAGGCTACCATAACAGCATTACTTAAAAAGGGGAAAGATCCAGAAGAAGTAAGTAGCTATAGGCCAATTTCACTTTTAACATGTGACCAAAAAAATCTGTGTTGAAAAGACAAGACTGTTTATATACAGTATTTTTAGTTTGCATGCAGTTCCCAGGCCGACCATTAGGGGGCGCAGCCATTTGTGAATAAGGAAAGCGTCTGTGTTTATTTAGTCGGCCCAGAGCATCGGTGATAGTTGCATGTTCCCTCGTTTTTCTTTTCCTTTCTTCACTGTGTGCGTCCTTGAGACAGGTGGGTGTTTAGCTTAGGCGCGCCGTCATCTGCACTGAGTCTAGCACTATTCTCAGAAAAGAAATATTGTGGCTGGGGGATAGCATGCTCTTTACAAAATCGATTCTTAGACCCAGGCATTCTAGATGACTGATAATCCAAGACCTGTGTGTCACTAACTGGCTCTCTGATTGTGCTAGGACTAGTCAATCGTCGAGATAATTTAGTATTCGCACTCCCCGCTGCCTCAGGGGGGAAAGTGCTGCATCCATACATTTCGTGAATGTACGGGGTGCCAGTGACAGGCCGAATGGTAGTACTGTGTACTGGTATGACTGTCCCTCGAAAGCGAATCTCAGAAAAGGCCTGTGATGAGGCGCTATCGGAATGTGAAAGTAAGCGTCTTTCAGATCCACTGATAGAAACCATTCCCCCGGGCGAACTTGCGCGAGGATATGCTTGGTTGTTAACATTCTGAATGAGCGAATCATTAAAGCTTTGTTCAGATGTCTGAGATCTAGAATGGGGCGGAGACCACCATCCTTCTTCGGGACGAGAAAATAGCGACTGTAAAAACCTGCCTCGCTCATAGAGGGAGGGACTGTTTCTATAGCGCCTTTCTCTATCAGTTTGAGCACCTCGGTGCGTAGAACATGTGAAACCTCTTTTCTCACTTTCGTCTCGACCACCGCTGTGAAGTGGGGCGGTCTGCGAGCGAATTGAAGCGAGTAACCGTGTTTTATTATGTTCAAAACCCATTTCGGCATGCCTGGGATATTTTCCCAAGCTTTCGCTCGCACAGATATGGGCTGAATGCTGGCTGGGGGTGTGTCGCAGTGACGTATGGCTCCCGCCGGCAAATCGCCTTGTGCTAATACCGAGCTTACAGCTCTCAGAGGCGCGGGCGCGCGCTGAGCAGCTTTGTTGAATGCCGAGTGCAGGGGTGCGTGTGAGACTACAGGCACGCTCGCCGTAATGCTCACAGTGTGAGATGGGGAAATGTTTAAGACTGTATGGACAGTGCTTATGGGTGGGGGTGCATAGACTGTGGTAGGCACGCGCGCCACTTTCATAAAACTTCCCGCTCATGGCATATAAACAGTGTTTGTGAGTTGGGGTGCGTGCATAACAGCGGGCACACGCTACTCTTATAGAATTTCCCGCTTTTACTGGGGAAGTGTTTATAACTGTGGGAACAGTGCTTATGTGTAGTGGTGACAGTTGGCACACAATCTACATTTATGGGGCGTCCAGCCTGAGCTGGGAAAGCATTTGGCACTGCTTTGACAGTTTTGATATGTGGGAATGCGCACTTTGGTGTGGACACGTGACCCTTTAATGACACAGGCAGAAAATGGCTCTTTTTGTGATTTCTGTGTGTCGCCGTAAAAACGGCGCTATCGGAATGTGAAAGTAAGCGTCTTTCAGATCCACTGATAGAAACCATTCCCCCGGGCGAACTTGCGCGAGGATATGCTTGGTTGTTAACATTCTGAATGAGCGAATCATTAAAGCTTTGTTCAGATGTCTGAGATCTAGAATGGGGCGGAGACCACCATCCTTCTTCGGGACGAGAAAATAGCGACTGTAAAAACCTGCCTCGCTCATAGAGGGAGGGACTGTTTCTATAGCGCCTTTCTCTATCAGTTTGAGCACCTCGGTGCGTAGAACATGTGAAACCTCTTTTCTCACTTTCGTCTCGACCACCGCTGTGAAGTGGGGCGGTCTGCGAGCGAATTGAAGCGAGTAACCGTGTTTTATTATGTTCAAAACCCATTTCGGCATGCCTGGGATATTTTCCCAAGCTTTCGCTCGCACAGATATGGGCTGAATGCTGGCTGGGGGTGTGTCGCAGTGACGTATGGCTCCCGCCGGCAAATCGCCTTGTGCTAATACCGAGCTTACAGCTCTCAGAGGCGCGGGCGCGCGCTGAGCAGCTTTGTTGAATGCCGAGTGCAGGGGTGCGTGTGAGACTACAGGCACGCTCGCCGTAATGCTCACAGTGTGAGATGGGGAAATGTTTAAGACTGTATGGACAGTGCTTATGGGTGGGGGTGCATAGACTGTGGTAGGCACGCGCGCCACTTTCATAAAACTTCCCGCTCATGGCATATAAACAGTGTTTGTGAGTTGGGGTGCGTGCATAACAGCGGGCACACGCTACTCTTATAGAATTTCCCGCTTTTACTGGGGAAGTGTTTATAACTGTGGGAACAGTGCTTATGTGTAGTGGTGACAGTTGGCACACAATCTACATTTATGGGGCGTCCAGCCTGAGCTGGGAAAGCATTTGGCACTGCTTTGACAGTTTTGATATGTGGGAATGCGCACTTTGGTGTGGACACGTGACCCTTTAATGACACAGGCAGAAAATGGCTCTTTTTGTGATTTCTGTGTGTCGCCGTAAAAACGGCGTTTGTTTGCAGGCGAGCGAGCTGTGTGGCTGCCACATTGGCTGCTGTAAAGACATTTCCAGCCGCCTGTAAGGGGACTGGGTAATGTTTTAAACGTTTTGGAGAGAACGGTCCGGCTTTTGCGAGACACGCGCTCTCCCTTTTTCTCCCTGTAGCTAGGAGGACTTACGAGGCTCTGGGTTCAGCACAATCTTGGGCCGAGGTCCCCGTCGCTCGGGCGGTTGCTTCCTGTTGGCAGAGCGCGAGCGGCGTCGAAAATCAGTTTCAGGTCTGGGCTGAGAGACGGGAGGCGCCGTCTTAGCTCGCTGCTGCTGAGGCGGCCTTTGGCGGCTCTGCGATGAGCTAGATCGCTTGGGCAGGAAGTGACGCATAGCCTGCGAATCCTTACGGGCTTCGGTGAAGCGCTCAGCGAACTCCTTCACCGCTGGTCCGAACAGGCCGCTTTGGGAGATAGACGCGTCGAGGAATGACGCCTTATCTGCATCCTTCATCTCTGTTAGCGTCAGCCACAGATGGCGCTCAAGGAGAGTTAGGTTAGCCATAGCACGGCCGATGGATTGGGCGGTGGCTTTTGTGGCTCGCAGTGCTATGTCGGTGGCGCTGCGCAGGTCCTTGAATGCCTCAGGATCAGGTCCAGACTCGTCCATACTGCGGAGAAGTTTAGCTTGAAACACCTGGAGGACAGCCATAGAGTGAAGCGCTGATGCAGCTTGGCCGGCGGCGGCGTATGCGCGACCGGCGAGAGCTGAAGTAGACCGGCAAGGCTTCGAGGGATGAGAAGCTTTGGCTTTCCATCCAGCATTGAAAGGTGGACACAGGTGATTGGCCACAGCCTCCTCGAGGGGCGGAGTCCCCTCATAGCCTCTTTCTTTCGCGCCGTCCACAGAGGAGAGCGACAAAGAAAAAGAAGGCTTCAGGCGAGCGGAGTGCGGGGCTTTCCACGACTTCGTGAGTTCGTCGTGAACTTCCGTAAAGAAAGGGGAGGGCCTTTGCCGAGGGGCCTGTCGGCGCCCCTGCAGGAACCACTCGTCCAGTCGGCTGCGGGCGGGTTCTTCCGGGGAAGACCAATCGAGCCCGAGGTCTTCCACGGCCTTAGACAGGATGCGGACGATTTCCGAATCCATGCTGGAGCCCACGCTTGTGCCCGCTAATGTCGATGGCGCGGGGTCGAAGGACGAGCCCGGCCTGTCGTCGGATGCAGCATCAAAGGAAAGGCTGTCATCCTTTTCGTCGTCATCCCCTGACGCGCCAAACGAGACAAGACCCATCGCTCCGCTGGAGGGGTGCTGGTCCGCCTGTGTGAACTGGACTGGCGGCGGGGAGTCTTCGGGTGGTGGTGAAGCACGTGGGGATTGGCCCGGCGTGACGTCACTGCAAACCGCGTGCTCTGGCGGCCTCTGTGAGCGGCGCTTTTTTGCGCGGCTCGACCAGAGGGGATGGTAGCACGGTGGAAGTGGGCTCTTTCGCGGTGAAAACGGCGAAGCGAGCGCGCAGCTCGGTGAGGCCCAGGGCGTCACACTCGGGACATCCGCCTCGAGTAAGGGGAGCCTCTGCGTGGTCCGGTCCCAAGCAGCGGGTGCAAATGATGTGACGATCCCCGTCCTGAAGAGGGCCTCGACACGAGGCGCAGGAAGGCATTTGAAACAACGGCCAGTTAATTTGCTCTTTTAGAAGTGTCGCGGAGGCGAACACTGGCTAGCTTTGTAAAAGGATATCGGTGATGCGCGCCGGATGGCTTAGCAGAAGGCGATCGAAGGCGGCTGAAGGTGCCGGCGTCCTCGAAGCAGTCCTGCTGTAGGCTTGTCGACGGCGGCGGCGAAAAGACTCCAAGAAATCCGGAGGATCCAGCGAAGAGAAGGTCTTTGCTGAAGGAGATTAAATCTAAAGAACTCAGACGACGGGGCGCCCAATATATAGCCCTTGGCCACGCCCATCTTGGCGGGCTCTGACGCGCGCGGGCGCGAAGCACGCTCATTGGAAGTGGGTTCAGAGTCGCCTCGTCATAGGTTCGTGCAGTTGCCGCAGCACAGCCAATGACCGAGCTGCCTCGCTCATTGCTGTATGCTGTGCAGCTGCAATGCATTTTACATAAAGACTTTAATATTTCTCGAGAAAAGGAGTTTTCCCATAGCGTAAGCTACTTACGCAATAGGAGGAACCTCTCGAAAGGGAAACGTTTCTCGACAGTTTCAATGTGAAATGTCCAGTGAGTGGCGCTAAAAGTGTGTTTAGTTTTTTTCCGGAATAGATGTAAATGAATATGGCAACGTTTTATTACGTTGGATTTTGTACGTATCACCGTAGTTCTGAATTGAAATGTCTGGTGAGTGGCACTAAAAGCGTAATGCTCCATCACAAATTAAAATTACGCACCACCTACACTAAACCCTTACCCAGTGTTAAGTGATGCAAACTCCAAAATGTATTTGTTTACAAATCATGCACTATGGTAAAAAGTGTTTTGAGGTCATAATATAATATTGTGCAAGGAGCTGCGTGTAAACAAGTATTTATTAATAATCTGCCTTTGTCACGTTTTGAGTTTCTTTCTCATTCTTGTTCTGTTCATGTATGAGTTTCTTTGTTAAACTTCTAGTGTGTTAATTAGTTCAGTTCTTCTTCATTCTCTCCCTGTTTGTTTCTATGGTTACAGATTGATATAAGTCCTCAGTTCAGGTGTGTCGTCAGGTCCTTTGCCTTCACTTTCTGTTAGTCCCTTGTCTTGCATTCTTCGTGGTTGAAGTTTTCTCCAGTTTATTATTTTAAATTTGTGGATTAAAGATTATTTAATTTCATCTCAGCCACCTGCCAATGACGGCCTTTTAATCATAATTTTGTATGAAAAGGATAAAAAGTGCTTGCTGTTTTACTGCCTTTACTGTTCATTTCTGTTGGAAACTGCAGTAATATGTATGTATTGCTACGTATTTTGCGTTTGGCCACAGGTACGTTTTTCCATTGAGCTTCCCAAAAAGCTGGCCGAATGTGGTTTTCATTTGTGGTGCTAGCATAACTTTATTTTATGGTCAGTTTAATTAAACGCAATGTTTAGCATAACCCTAATGTTGGTGTATTTTTTACACAAATTCAACCAAGCAACCAATTATAGTCATTGAAAATGACCCGCTCCATTAACGCAGTCATAATGCGGACCAGTTGTTTGTTAGTGAGAAGCACAGTGTCACGAGATGTGGCTGTATTAAAGCGCACGACGAGGGAGATATCTTCAGGAGACTTTTAATAGAACAATCCAAATAATAAAAAAAACCACACCCATAATGTTAACTAAAGCTTGACCAAGAACAGACAGAAGAGGGCTTATATACATGGAAAACAAGGGGAGCTAACGAGACCGATTAACAAGACACACCTGAACTAATTAACTGATAAGAAGATATCAAACTCAGACATGAACAGAACAGGGAAACACATAAAAAAAATATATATATTTATTTTTTTACTTTTTATATTGGAGAATGGGTGTTGTATGTTTGATGATGTAATTGTTTTTAACAGTTGTAAGTGTTTTGTTTAACATTTGTTATATGGCATTCATAAATTGTATTAATTTTTTGTATGGATGATGCATGCTGATTACTGTTATTGAGAATGTTAGTGGCCTAGTGGGTTTTCCTAAGAGATGACTTCAATGTTAAATTGGGTTTAGTGTACTGAAGTGTTGGGTGATTGGATTGATTGTGATATTGGTCTCTTTTTCTTTTCTTTTTTTTTCCAGCCTAAACGACAACAGGGTTCCAATCATCTTATGTGTGGTTTAATCTCGTAAAGTGGGGGGATAACTGATGGTTTAATTTAGTCTCACTTTGCTTTAGGATTTGTTCTAAGAGTTTGTTTCTTTGTGTGAATGAGGGTGTGCACCTCTTAGCAGAGCCATTGCCAGTATGCAGGATAAGGGAACCTTAAGGTCTGTTGTGTTCCTGGTTTCCTTTAAATCTTCAATCACTTCAGTAATGTTATTGTATTTTATTGCCTAATAAACCTTGTTACATTTGCAAAGAAGGACTGTTGTTGTCTTCATCATTGTTGTCAGTGAGTCTGTCCAATAGTGAAATAGCAGTGTAGTCATCATCAGACCTCATGCAACTGCTCTGGAGAAACTGCACCAACTGAACCAGCCTTCTGATCTCAAATCGCTCTTGAATCACTCTCGCAGTACTTTGATGACCATACCATTTAGCCAGATTTTGTTCAAAATGATGTCACACAAGTTAGTTATTTGATTTCGCTTGAAGTTAAAAAAGAAGTTGAAGTGGGACCTTTACGGCAGTGCTCACTAATGTGCTCCGCCAATTCAATTAATAAATTCAATATCAACAATTCAGTAACTTTCTTCTTGTAAATATATCTGAGTGATGTGACCTTATTTTTAAGTTGGCGGAGTTAGCATGGACACAAAAAACACCCTCCTCTCTACACTATACTACCATAAAACCATATACAGCCCCATAGACTTGGGTGTATATGGTGCGTTTTCTTTGAAAGTGAATCAATCGTTTTTTGTTGATTTCTTTATTTTTCTTGTAAATACGTTGTAAATATGCCAATTTTTGTAATGCTGATATTCTCATGTTTATGTTTAGATAATGAGTTGAGGAAGTTTTATGTCGTTTCTTTTTTTTTAAGACTTGTAACCCGAAAGTCACGAGTGAATGAACAGCACTCTCTTCCACACTCCTTCTCCACAACTGAGGTGCTCTTGAGCAAGGCACCTAACCCCCAGGAAAAACAGCTGCCCACTGCTCCGGGTGTGTGTTCAAGTTCAATCAATCAATGCAGGGAGTATTTAAATATTCCCTGCATTGATTTTTGGGGCAAAATATGAATACACCCTGTTCCTCTCCATTGACTGTTAATTTTCCATGAATCATTTTTATTTTGTTATTTGCTTCCAATCCTAGAAGAGGAGTAATGCAACATGCATCTTGAATTTTATTGCATTTCTATTTAATTAATTAAATTGTTAATTCATTGTTACAATTTAAGGAAGATTATTCAGTTCATATCATTTAAAGTTTTTTACAGTTTTGAAATACATTTTTACTTATTTGTGGAAAAATAGTACCAAAGTGAGTAAAACATTTATAAACATTTCCAACCCTAATAAATCAGGTTTTGAATGAACAGTTAGCATTATTACAATTACAAGTGATCAGTTTGAAGTCTTTCTATTTACGCACTTATGAAAACAGTACCAAAATGATTAAAAAACTTTAACTTACATCCAGCATCAGTTGAGAGAACAACGGTAAGGGCAAGAATGATAATGGACAGCTCCATCTTGATAGAGAGTCAAACAAGCATCAGACAGATATTTAACTTAAGGTGAAAGAAAGAAAGCGTTACTCCCTCCTTTAGGGCTTTTGCATCATCCACTCAAAGTTTGACTGAAACTGTGACATTGCTGTATCTAGGTAGAATGAAAGTTGTTCCTCTTTCAGTCCAGTCAGGCTATCCTTATCTAATGTTACTCTGTAAAAGACATGCTGGGTTTATTATTTTACCATAACTTTTATTGTAAAATGCAATGTTGTTGTTTTTGTTATAATGCATAATAGGAGCTGCTGGGTTGAAATGTTTGTTAAAGAAGTGCAAAGTTCACTAACCAAGTTTTAATTTGTATTGTAATGCACATTTATAGTTTCAGGTTTAATGTAATTCTTTTTTTTTACTGCTAGTTTTTTTTTTTTTTTTTTTTTTACAGTGTTTGTAATGAATAATTCAGCCAACAGCATCCAAAGAGTCAATGTTTAGCTGGTTAGCAGGATCCAGGCAGCACCTCCTGGTAGATGCTGTTACTACACCATTATAGATGCAGAGCATTTTTCTCCTTTGACATCCATTTAGAATTGGCCATGAATTTTGACTAAATATTTTCTTGCAAGCAACACATAAATTATATTTAATATTATAGTAAATGTTTTGCAGTGACCAGTTATTGTTGTTGTTGTTGTTGAAGAAGCTTGCGCCAACCCTGGATTTTAGGCACCATGAAAGTGGCTCTGCTTTTAACAGTGTTCATCACCATAGTAACTTGCACTCCACAGATAATCTGCTCTGGGGCAGGTTATGTCAAAATATTATAATTGCTGTGATTGACATCTCACAGGAGGGCCATTTTAACATTCAAACATTCAAGGAAATGTACTTTAATTTGCTGAGATGTAAGCTCTCATTTACAAATTATATTACTAACATATTTTTGTCATACTTAAAAAATGTAAACAGCAGTAGGCTATATAATTATTTTTTTCTTTTTTTTTACAGTTAGTACAAATCTTTTCGCCTAATTTTATTTTAACTTAAATAACTTATCAAAACTTTGCACTGAACTAACAACCTTGCAGTGAACACATGCAATCCCTGAATACATTTGAACACTATTTTATTTCTTGCCAGACACCTGCAACGCTTCTGCTCACACAACTGAGCCACGTTTACCCTGATGGAGGTCATAGTACAGCTTCAAGATGGACATCAATGAGACTGAACATGTACTTGCATTTATTGAAGTTCATAGTTAAGCAAAGTTAGCTGTGCGCATTACCTGATTAAACACTTGGAAAAGTTCTGGGAAGCATGGAGGTAATTCTCTCAGAAACACGTTCCCATACCCAACTCGTCACATATTGATGCTTGGTCAGGACCCCTCTGCGTCACTTTTTAACACACAGGATACTCCTTTAGCATAATTTTTCGATGCCATTGTTTTCCAGTTGTTTTTCTTATGTGTCTGATCAAGACGCATAATTCTTTGCGTGTACAGGTCCTTCTCAAAAAATTAGCATATTGTGATAAAGTTCATTATTTTCCATAATGTAATGATAAAAATTAAACTTTCATATATTTTAGATTCATTGCACACCAACTGAAATATTTCAGGTCTTATATTGTTTTAATACTGATGATTTTGGCATACAGCTCATGAAAATCCAAAATTCCTGTCTCAAAAAATTTGCATATTTCATCCGACCAATAAAAGAAGTGTTTTTCATGCAAAAAAAAAAGTCAACCTTCAAATAATTATGTTCAGTTATACACTCAATAGTCAATATTGGGAATCCTTTTGCAGAAATGACTGCTTCAATGCGGCGTGGCATGGAGGCAATCAGCCTGTGGCACTGCTGAGGTGTTATGGAGGCCCAGGGTGCTTCGTGCAGGGTGCCTTAAGCTCATCCAGAGTGTTGGGTCTTGCGTCTCTCAAATTTCTCTTCACAATATCCCACAGATTCTCTATGGGGTTCAGGTCAGGAGAGTTGGCAGGCAAATTGAGCACAGTAATACCATGGTCAGTAAACCATTTACCAGTGGTTTTGGCACTGTGAGCAGGTGCCAGGTCGTGCTGAAAAATGAAATCTTCATCTCCATAAAGCTTTTCAGCAGATGGAAGCATGAAGTGCTCCAAAATCTCCTGATGGCTAGCTGCATTGACCCTGCCCTTGATAAAACACAGTGCACCAACACCAGCAGCTGACATGGCACCCCAGACCATCACTGACTGTGGGTACTTGACACTTGACTTCAGGCATTTTGGCATTTCCTTCTCCCCAGTCTTCCTCCAGACTCTGGCACCTTGATTTCCGAATGACATGCAAAACTGAGCAACAGTCCAGTGCTGCTTCTCTGTAGCCCAGGTCAGGCGCTTCTGCTGCTGTTTCTGGTTCAAAAGTGGCTTGACCTGGGGAATGCGGCACCTGTAGCCCATTTCCTGCACACGCCTGTGCACGGTGGCTCTGGATGTTTCTACTCCAGACTCAGTCCACTGCTTCCACAGGTCCCCCAAGGTCTGAAATCGGTCATTCTCCATAATCTTCCTCAGGGTCCGGTCACCTCTTCTCGTTGTGCAGCATTTTTTGCCACACTTTTTCCTTCCCACAGACTTCCCACTGAGGTGCCTTGATACAGCACTCTGGGAACAGCCTATTTGTTCAGAAATTTCTTTCTGTCTTACCCTCTTGCTTGAGGGTGTCAATGATGGCCTTCTGGACAGCAGTCAGGGCGGCAGTCTTACCCATGATTGCGGTTTTGAGTAATGAAACAGGCTGGGAGTTTTTAAAAGCCTCAGGAATCTTTTGCAGGTGTTTAGAGTTAATTAGTTGATTCAGATGATTAGGTTAATAGCTCGTTTAGAGACCCTTTTCATGATATGCTAATTTTTTTTTGAAATATTTCAGTTGGTGTGCAATGAATCTAAAGTAAATGAAAGTTTAATTTTTATCATTACATTATGGAAAATAATGAACTTTATCACAATATGCTAATTTTTTTTAGAAGGACCTGTAAATGTAGACATGATTTGATTAATATTAATACTTTTTTATTTATTTTGGAGCAACTAACCCCACTTCTACCCTAATGTCACTGTGTGGTGTGGGTTGAAGAAGTAGGCAGACTCAAAAGGCTTCAATTCAAACATTTACTATTAACAAAATAACTCAAACTGGTACAGGCAGATAGACGGGCAGAAGGATAGCACTCACGAAACATTAACATAGACAAGAACCAACCAGGACAGACTGAACATAAGCAAACTAAATACAGATACAAATGAACACTAACGAGAGGTGAGGACAGGACGACACGGATGACGAGGAACAGGTGAGTAATGAGGGAGTGAGTTCAGGTGTGAAGACACGAGGAATTCTGGGAAGTGTAGTGAAGACGAAGATATAATGGTGCAGACGATGACACCTAAATTAATTAACACCAATTAAAAGTACAGTCACAGGTATTTATTGCAAAAACGGACCAAAAACAGTATAAAAGTATTAAACCTCCCATTACCTTTGAGGCAGAGGGAATCTCTAGACTGACTTATGCAGCAATGGCTTTACATCTTAATAAGAAAATATGCAAAGAAATAGATAAAATACTGTTTGACTTTATCTGGAAAAACAAAATACATTACATAAAGAAAACAGTTATAACTAATTCATATGAAAATGGTGGCCTAAATGTTTTGGATTTTGAAATGTTAAATAATACATTTAAAGTTAATTGGCTTCGTCAGATTGTCAGAAATCCTTACTCAATCTGGAACTTTATACCCTCCCATATTCTTTCTAACCTTGGTAATATAAATTTTTTTCTTAGTTGTAATTATAATATTGATAAAGTACCAGTGAAACTCTCAGAATTTCATCGCCAGGCCTTTTTATCATGGTCATTGATTTTCAAGCATAATTTTTCACCACATAAATATTATACATGGAAAATAGGGTTATATTATATAAGCGCAAATCGTTGTTCTTGAAACATTGGTTTGATAATGGCATCATATTGGTGGATCAGTTATTTAATTCAAGGGGTTTTCTTTTCACTTATAATGAATTTTTGCCGCAATATAAGATTCCTGTAACACCAGGGGAATATGCAAAAGTTTTTGGAGCAATTTCTCCTGAAATCTGCATGCTGTTTAGACATCAAAAAAGAATTAATACTCAACAATTGTCCCCAACTATAGTAAGTACTTATGTAGGTAATATCTGTTTTTCCCTCAACGCAAAGAACAGATCTATAAGAAAGTTATTTCAAAGAAATTATGTGTCTTTGCCTTATATTTACTCATAGGCATATTGGAATTGTTTTACAGAAGATATTGTGTGGAAAAAGGTTTGGCTTATACCTAATCAATATTTAATTACAAACAAAGTTAAGGAGGTATCATTCAAATTGATACATAGAATATACCCTGTAAAACATTACTTTATAAAATTTAAAAGTGATATTGATGTTAATTGCACCTTTTGTGACAGTTGCCCTGAAACTGTGGTTCATTTGTTTTGGCATTGCCCATTTGTAAGACCATTTCGGCAAAATGTCTGTGATTTTATAACAAGAAACATTGATGACCAATCTATGTTGTTTTGGAAACATATTCTATTTGGTATTTGGGAGAACAGTAGAATCAAGCATAATCAGATTTATATAAATAATTTTATTCTTTTAATGGCAAAATTTTATGTTCATAAATGTAAATTCTCCTGTAAAAAACCTTGTTTTATTTCATTCAGAAAAGAAATTGAGCTTTATATTGATTCACTCCGATTTTCTATGAAGCAAAAAGCAATTAAAACATTGAAAATGTGTAATTGCTTTAATATCTTCATGTAAATCAACAATAGCCCCCTAGTATGAAAATCTTTGTTATATATATATACAGTATATGTTGTATGTCAATGTATACACAAATGGTTGTACAAACTTTTTGTTGATAATAATAAAATAAAATAAAAATAAAAAAAAGGATCTGTTGTTACTTGACCATTACAATTACTTCTATTTATGTAAACTAATTTGTCAGGTTGATGTAGTCAGATTAAATTACATTTCTAACTTAAATAAAACCAGTTAAATTAGTTGTTTCCTCAAGAAGCACACCTTAAGCACTAAGAAAAACATTCATTGTTTCCCACAAATACTTTTATAAGGCCTGTGCATCAAATTGTAATGGTCTGGTCTTCACGCACTACAAGGTGGAATATGAATTCAGAATAGTCTTTATTTAAACCTAACACTCAGAGAAACATAGGAGAAAATCACAAACCACTGAGCACATACGTGAACCGACAAGGGACTGGACATAACAGGGAGTTTAAATACAAGACGAACATAATGACTGACAGGTAATAATTATACATAACATTAGAAACAAACAGGAACAGGATAAACAAAATAGAATATAAAAGTCCTTAACAGTGACACAAATATTCTGGGAAATGTATATTTTAATACATTTTAAAACGTATTCAATGATTCAGATGCTCAATTCAAAAGCTATTTTTTATATAAAGAGTCAGTATAAGTGAACTCATTCTAAAATTATAGTGGGATGTTCATTTTTAATTTATTAAAAAATAAAACTGGTCATATAGCCTATGGAAGATACACTCATTAAAACAGAATTACAATCATGTTTCAGTCACAAGATTTCAATAACGCAAGATTGCTCATCTACCATGACAATCAAAGCTGCAAAGTAATAGATGCCATATGGATTTTCTTGTGAATAAAATTGAGGCTGTGAGGAATGCATATAAGCATTAACTACTTCATATAAGGGTTAATTAAAGGTCCAGGCCCTGAAGAGATCAGGGAAACTACTACCTCTTGGGAAGGTCAATTTTTAAGGGACTGGGATTTGTGTTACCATTTATGTTTGTTTGGCTCTTCTAAAAGTGCAATGTATTGATACTTGAGAAATGTATTATTTAATTGAATTTATTTATATAGTTAATGCTTATATGCATCGTATAAGGTCTTATAAGTGTCTTATTAACTGTTAAAGGGTTAGTTCACCCAAAAATGAAAATTAAGTCATTAATTACTCACCCCCATGCTGTACCAACCCCGTAAGACCTTCGTTCATCTTCGGAACACAAATGAAGATATTTTTGATTAAATCTGAGAGCTGGATCACTGCTACATAGGGTTCTAAGGGACTGACACTTGACGGCCCAGAAAGTCATTAAAGAAAATGTTTAAATGTTTCATGTGCCTACAGTGGCTCCACTATAAGTTTATCAAGCGACGAGAATAATTTTTGGGCGGTAAAAAACTAAAATAACGACTTTATTCGACTATTCCATTGCTTCCTTGTGGGCCTGAGACGAGAGTTCAAGAGATTTCCAGGATGCATGCGCGAGAACTGACACTCTTCTTCTACTACACAGCGCGCGTCTTACCATAGACATCATGATATCTATGCGTCTTACAAGCAGAGGAAGACGCGTGCTGTACATAGTAGTAGAAGAAGAGTGTCACTTCTCGCGCATGCGTCCTGGAAATCTCTTGAACTCTCGTCTCAGGCCCACAAGGAAGCAATGGAATAGTCGAATAAAGTCGTTATTTTAGTTTTTTTCCGCACAAAAAGTATTCTCGTCGCTTGATAAACTTATAGTGGAGCCACTGTAGGCACATGAAACATTTAAACATTTTCTTTAATGACTTTCTGGGCCGTCAAGTGTCAGTCCCTTAGAACCCTATGTAGCAGTGATCCAGCTCTCAGATTTAATCAAAAATATCTTTATTTGTGTTCCGAAGATGAACGAAGGTCTTACGGGGTTGGTACAGCATGGGGGTGAGTAATTAATGACTTAATTTTCATTTTTGGGTGAACTAACCCTTTAATTACTGCTTATTACAAGCACCTTAAAATAAAGTGTTACCAACAACGGTACAATCCATTGAACACACTGTACTTCTATCCATCACAGCCTCATTTTCAAATTAAATATAGTGCTGTCCTGACTAGGGTCTATGGCAGTGAATACAAAAACTCATTAATAATGAAAAAAAACTTTGATCACTGGATTTAATCCATACCAGGTCCCAGAATACATTTTTACAGATATCAGGTTAGCACAGATCCTACCAAATAGACAGGAGGTGTGCAGGGGTGAGCATTTGGTTTTAAAACCACAATGAACTTGATGAAAAGGCAAAGGAAATAAATAAACCAAACTGCAAAATAACCCTTTTACCTTTTTTAGATGAGTTGGAACTTTACTCATTTGTCAAGTGAGTAAAATAAAAAAGTAAAAATAGGCTATATAGGGTGAATTCAGGTTGATTTGGACACTTTTTCCATTTTTCCAGTCATCTCAATGGCAAAAAATGTCCCATTCACCATAATACTTTTACAGCATTTTTTTTTAAACTGATAACGATAGCCTTTTCTTCCCTATTGTGACGTACATTGACTTGTTTTTGTCCATTGGGAATTGATTGGATCATTGTGGTTTGCTTTTGATATGATCTCATGTGAGTGACAGGTTGCACAGCCCTCAAAAACACTGGAAGAGGTTGGGGAAGTTATTTTGATTAAAGATTGAATGAATTGTGTGTGTGGATAAATCATTTATGTAAAAGAAAATGTACTGTAATATTCCATAAAATTTAGACTTTTATGGTAGCTTTAATGTGTTTGAGACAATAGCCTGTAATTTTTATGTATAAACTCTAGGTGACAGTATTATCCCAGCACAGCAGTAAATATCACAATAATTAAAAACCGAAGGTGTTTGATCTTGGGTATGTGAAATATTAACAACCACAAGATGGCAGTCTAAGCTCTGTGATGTCCTGACATCCATTCAGGAGATTTCCCTGTCTTTAACCTGAGAGACTGAGATATTCTCCAGTATCCCTGCAACCCCACAATTATAAACTGTCTAAAGAATGGATAGATGGAGGATTGCAGTATAGCAACTATTGAAGTAATTCTGTTTTTATAGATAGATGGTATGAATTAAAGGTTTGCTATGTGAACGATTTACATAACATTGTAGAATCTCAGACTAAAACGTCCTGTTTTGGCACAATTGTTCACCAAAACAATACAATTATTGTTGTAATAAAAGTATTAAATAAGAGTCTGTTTCATTATGTAACCAGTACAATCATATTAAACCAGTTTTGGAAAGTCCCCAGAGCTCCTGTCACGAACACAACCAAACCTAAACCAAGTATTTAGGTGTGTGATACTTCCTCATACAGAAATCACATGGTTATAAGGAAGTTAATTAATCATGTGAAAGTTACTGTCATTTTGATGAAGATATACCTTATTCTGTTATTCATAATATTTATTCACAGCCTAGTGTTTTAACATTCATGGTCTAATGAAATCAAAATCAGGCTAATGGGAAATTTTTATTTCATTGTAACTTCTTTTTAATTATTAACTTTAATATCTGATACTCTGTCTGTGGTCTTGTGTTTCTGGTTTGGCCCACTCATCAGAAAGAAAACGCTGACATTTCCCACAGAATGCTGCCAATAAACTCCCTGTGGTTTCGTTTCAGAAGCATGGCGTTTGAAAAACAAAACCACAACCATGAACTGGTTATAGCATGTTCTTCCTAAACCACTTTCCAAAACCATCCAATTACAAGAGAAACATTTCATTACATATTTAGTCTCTAGGCAGATTGAAATCTAAACATTATTCAATCTAAATATGTCATATTAAAAACAGAATAACTTTTTCACAGATTGTAAACAGTCAAGTTGCTCACTGCAAATAAGAAAATGTTTTATGTTCAAAATAAGGTCTTTACTTGATACTCTGTTAAACCCTATTAACCTTAACCTTCTTCAAATGCTGTGAACACAGTAGTATCAATATCAATAATATCAATAAAACAATATCACTATCCACATTTGACTGAAAAAAAGCCATTTGGGACTTATGTGGAGTTATTAGAAGTACTGTCAAAATACGATTCCATTCAATTATTTTTTTTATTAAAAATAATGAAAATAAAAATAAAATAAAGCTTTAAGGGGAAACTAACAAATTGTTCTACAGCTTTCAGTTTCTGTTTCATTGGTAGCATTGTTCATGTGAAACATCAGCCACAAACCAGTTTGAAGAAGTTTCCTCTGCCACTGATCTACCAATGAGAGGAGGGAATGTAGAAGTCATCAGTATCTAGGTAGATTTAAGTTGGTGAAGACTGGAAGCCTTTTTTAAAGACAAGACTCTTTGAAAGGGCCTTCATGGAAAAAGATAGTAAGTGTGTCTAATAGTGTCAAAATATCAATGATATCTATAAATAGTAAAGATTTGTACCACTTAAAATCCATTACACAATCTATGAAACATTTTTTTTGCCAGATTTGTCTGTCAGACTGCTGAAATCAAAGCATATTACAAACATCAATAAGTCAAATGGATGAAATATGCTAAATCAAAAAGGGAACAAATGCTTTAAAAAAGGTTTAAAAGGTAATTAAATCTCAAGTGTAAACAGACCACTGACCTAAATATAAACACATTACAACAATCAGCATCATCACAAAGTTAGGAGAGAGTGGCTTTAGGCCCTTGATATTTTCAGTCTGAGTTTAACAGTTTTTGCGGCACATTTCAGCATGGATTGTTTTGTGGTCTCGTCTTGCCACAATATAATGGAGACTTTGCAAAGAGGCTGTTATTAAAGGGTGGGGGACTTTCAGTTATAAAAAACCAATGCAACTACCTGCTCTAGCTACTTCTTAATGATGATTCAAATTTAGATTGAACAGATTGACAGGTTATATTTTTATGCAAACTTTCCAGCTTCTTATTTTATTCATTTATATATGTATTTATTTTTCTATATATATTAGATGTGATAAAATAGATGTGATAAAATAAGTAATTAGCTTTGATTCCAAATGGTATGGAAGTAAAATAATGCCAAATGTTTTTGAAACAAAAAGCCTGTTGAATTGCACTACTTGAAAAAAATATGCATTGCATTAACCTGCATTTTAATGCATTGCATTTTTAGGGCTTGCATTTTTTTATTGGCTCAAATTCAACATGGTTGAATATTTAAGCTGTGAATATTTCAATTCAAAACATTTCAAACACATTTTCATTATTAAAAATTCAATAATCCATATTCACCTTTCATATTTCACTTCCAAAATATTCAAACTTTTTAAAAATACAACCTATAATATTCAACAGGCAATTTATGGTCCTTTTATTTCGCTTTACAAATTCGCTTCCACAAATTCAGTGGTTCAAATTCGACAGTAAATTCAACATTTGCATCATTATTGGCATCCAGGAACTGCAGGAAAAGCAGTAGATTACCGATCATAATCTCCATCTGCTGTTAGTCGACCTCACCAGCAGGGGGTGCAAGCGTTTGTTGTTGACGAAGACCGAACAACAGTTAGAGCAAGCCATTCATTCATAAAAACATATTTATAGAAATGTAAGTGTATTTGTGTAAGTGTATGTCTTCATGGTCCCGGTGTAGCCTACGTGCATCTTTCTCTACCGTGACATATTTACATATTTACACATATTTCTCTTGGTTGTTTTGTTGCCTTAACTTTATATC
Source organism: Rhinichthys osculus (assembly GCA_029959095.1). Classification (NCBI taxonomy): domain Eukaryota; kingdom Metazoa; phylum Chordata; class Actinopteri; order Cypriniformes; family Leuciscidae; genus Rhinichthys; species Rhinichthys osculus. The sequence goes on from JARWKJ010000017.1 coordinate 26,783,163, forward strand.
GCGGCGATGTGCTGCAGTACTAGGGTTTCCCTCAATACTTCAGGATTGCTGGAAATATAAAACGTGTAACGTAGCTTAAAGGGATACTCCACTTTTTTTGGAAATAGGCTTATTTTACAACTCCCCTAGAGTTAAACTGTTGAGTTTTACCGTTTTTGAATCCATTCAGCCGATCTCCGGTTCTGGCGGTACCACTTTTAGCATAGCTTAGCATACATCATTGAAGTGGGCAAGACCATTAGCATTTCTCAAAAAAAAAAATGACCAAAGTGTCGCGTTTCCCAGTGATATACTAGCATAAAGTTGGCTTGACATTGGACATTCGCAAATTTAGGGACCATCTCTAAAGTTACATATACATTGGTACACACGTTTCTAACTTCAATAGCATTGGGAGATAATGACTTACAGAAAAGTGGTAGGTGTCAGGCATGATGCACACCTTTTATATTTTTGATATGTAGCTATTCAAATAAATTGAAGTTTGCTATTGAAGTTAGAAACGTGTGTAATGTCTTATGTAACTTTAGAGACGGTCCCTACGCGCGAATGTCCAATGTCAAGCCAACTTTATGCCAGTATATCCATAAGCGTAATTTGCGGGTGGGACATGTCCCCACCACTTTTTGCCATGGTCGATATTGTCCCCACCACTTTTGAAACCACTTCACAGATGTACATACAAATAGCCTAAATAAAAACATCTCCAGTTAACAAGCAGAGCATTTATTTCGTTCGTTTGTTAAATAAGAGGCGATCTAACGCTGAAATGTGTTGTTTATGAAATCAAGTGCTCGTTGCCACTGTGATCAGTGGCGCGGATACAGTAGGCTATCTCTTGTGGCTCGCATACAGTCTTAACGCGGACGCGCGCTTCAATCGGTTGCGGAGACTCTTCTCTATTCGTTCCGGTGAAATCACAAAACAAACTGCACACAAACGTGTCCCTGCTTGATTTACAACCACTGATAAATATATTCGGTTTTGATGAGGGAAAAAAAAAATATACGAGTGCGGATTAGTACCTGGAACCTCTGACATGCATGGCAAAAGTTCTGCCACTCGACCATTACAGTACATACGTAGATCAAAATTCTCGGCACTAACAACATATTAGATCTCATTAAACACGACAGATGAAACCCAATGTACTATTTAAATCGATTGCTGGACATCGTAATGTTTTTGTACATAGCCTATGTCTGATTTATGATTTAACATTGTATTAGCAACACACACCTGTCCCACCTACTATGCCACTGAGTAACTTATATCACAGGGAAACGCTGCGTGAAACTTTGCGCGTTAAGTTCATATTCTGAGTCCATCTGCTTGCCTGTAGCCTATAGCCTGCAGCCTTCTCAATAAGGTGCGAGTTTTTTTATATCACTGTATTAGTCCATTAAGCTACGTTAAGCACTTTATATTCCAGCAATCCTGAAGTATTGAGGGAAACCCTTGTACTGAAGCACATCACTGCGATATAAAGTTAACAAATACACTTACATTTCTATAAATTAGTTTTTATCATAGACAGTAAAAGAAATGGACAGAGCGACCCCCTTGGTATTTATGAATGAATGGCTTGCTCTAACTGTTGTTCGGTCTTCGTCAACAACACGCTTGCACCCCCTGCTGGTGAGGTCGACTAACAGCAGATGGAGAGTATGCTCGGTAATCTACTACTTTTCCTGCAGCTCCTGGATGTCAATGTTGAATTTACTGTCGAATTTGAACCACTGAATTTGTGGAAGTGAATTTGTAAAGCGAAATAAAATGGACCGAAAATTGCCTGTTGAATATTATAGGTTGTATTTTTAAAAAGTTTGAATATTTTGGAAGTGAAATATGAAGGGTGAATATGGATTATTGATTTTTTAATAATGAAAATGTGTTTGAAATGTTTTGAATTGAAATATTCACAGCTTAAATATTCAACCATGTCAAATTTGAGACAATAAAAAATGCAAGTCCTAAAAATACAATGCATTAAAATACAAGCAGGGTTAATGCAATGCATATTTTTTTCAAGTAGTGCAATTCAACAGGCTTTTTGTTTCAAAAACATTTGCCATTATTTTACTTCCATACAAATGTTTTAAGGATCAGTGGCATGGACTAGGCCTAGGGGGACCACTGGGGGTGCTTGGAGGGTCAATTTAAATAAAATTCCATGTGAAGAATCTGGGCAATCTGTAGAAGTGACCTTCTTCATATAAAACAAATAGATCACAAAATGAAAAAAATAAATAAATACAACGGGTTTGGAGAAGATGGACAGCTTCTAGCCATTGGGAGTAGATTCTATATATATATATATATATCCACCTTATTCCAGACGACCTTACTGCGTTTTGAATTATGGGTGGCACTTCCGGTTTGGGGAACTTCCATTCAAAAAGTCTGAAACGAATCATTTCAAATCATAAGGTTGCCGTTCAAATAAAGCTGATCCGTCAGTTTGACTGGATGAGCTGTCAATTTTCCTTCATGATTTATTTTCAGACATCATGAAAATAACGTTATTGGTATTTTTACGTGACATGTTATAACAAGAATATCTATGGCAAGAGCTCTTTTCAGTTGCTGCTTTCTTTTCCTCATGATGATTTTTATTTTTTCCTTTGCAATTCGCTGTAAAAGTATGAAAAAGTACAACATATACGGCACATTTGTGGTCTGTTCTCCCGAATTTAATTTATGATAATAATTCACTGGAATGCACGAAGAATCTCTCGTTATTCTCCTCAAATCCTCACGTTTCTTTCCAGGTTTGTTTTCACAGGTAAATGCAATTTATAATCTGTCAAAATGACGGAAATCACTTTGATATAGTGTCACGTAATGCTGAAGTTAATGAACATTTTTGATTAAGGCTTGTTATACAATAGGTATATTTGCCTACTACAGTGATATTTAACCAAAGACTCGCGCGTTTTGGGCTATTTTTGGTCTGTTGACCTTGTTGATTATTTTAAACTTTTAAATTTCATTTTAATGTTCGATGGTTGAAGGGTGAGTAGATTAATGTCATCTCATTGTGACACTTTTTTAACGTATTGCGTTCCATAGACTGTAAAAAAGATGGACGACGCCCCTTCGCTCTTTTCCATTGGAGAGAACTGAAGCCGCCAGCGTCCCGATATGGCGCTGACATATTGGAACTTGAGTCTGCGCAGTAGCGTTTTCGGGACCAGTCATGCGCAGTTGTGAGCAGGAAGTAAAGCCGCGAAATCAAGGCCCCGCCCCCACTCTCGCTGAATCAATCGTCATATCTATGATCAATCGTAAGCACACGCCCCTGCACTTTTCTTAAGTCGCCTTGTCTGCTCCGTTCCTCTCAAATGATGTCTGCTGATTGCAGTACCTCGTTAAAATAAGGTAAATACAACTACTAACCACAGTCAACATTATGAAAAAAAGTCCGTTAGTACTTCAGTGACTACTTCGCACAGAGAAGCTGTCAATCACAGCTGTCAATCATGATGTCACAGCACCGTTTTTATAGCATCAAAGAAATAACTAACTAAAAACTAACTTATTTTAAAAACAAACACTTGAAATTACATCAACGTGATAGAAACTACACTAAATGACAGAAACTATCTTTAGAAAAAAGATATGTGAAGTGTAATTTAATTGGTCTCACGTCCTGTTGAATAACATGGGGAGGCGGGGCTTATGGCCTATACTAGGACCGGTCACCGGGGGGCGATCGAGACGTTTTGGCTTCACTTTTGAAGGCTTGTGCGGCACGCTTGATTCATAGACAGTATAAGAAGTGGACAGAGCCATCTCATTGGAACTCAGTTGAGACAGTTGAAGCCCATTTTTAGCGATTTTTGAGCACTTCCGTTCCTGACGCGCAGACTCAAACCGACTCAAACTAAGCTTGATGACGTGAGCAACCTGTCTGACAGACGTTAATCTTCTAGTACCTGTGCGTGAAAATTGCCAACGTTAATCTTGCAGAGACGGGGAACTTGAGCAAAGAGTTCTTTGGCGTGAGTGAGCGGGAGTAAGTATTCCGTTGCTTTTTTTATATGGACTCATTATCTATGGGCTTCTCCCTTGACGGGACGTCCCCCCGATTGCCTGCGAGCTTCTCCTCCTGTCTGTACGGTAATTTCTGTACAGCGCGACAGAGAGTCGAGTGGTTATGACGCAATCGTTAGCCTATTTTTACAAAAAATCTTTCTACGGGGCCATAATGTAGCATAGAAGGTAATGGAGCCCTTTATACATTGTCGTGTTTCTTTAGAAATAAATAATGGACAAATGGAGTCTTTAAACGCCTCAGATGTAAAGTTATTCGCTGTCAAAGTGACGCCAAAATGAATGGGAGTCAATGGAAATGCTAACGAAAGTGAAGTTCTGCTAAAAGATGGCGGCACCCGGCCGGCTTCAACTTCCGGTCGATGGATTACCCCCTTGGCTTGATTGCGTTCATAGAGCGAGCCTTTCACTGATTGTTTACAGCTTAATGGAAGTTACACCCATAATTCGCGCAAAGCATCATGGGGTGTAGGAATAAGGTGGATATATATATATATATGTCATTGGTTTCTAGGTAAATTGGAGTTGTTCATTAGTAAACAGGAAAATAGTAGAACTGAATTGACCAATGTTTAAATCTTTTCAAGCAAACTACAAAATTAAAGTGGTTAAAGTTGTAAGTCCATTCAAATGTTGTTATGGAGTCTACATCTCTAGAGCCAATAATGTTGGATTATAAACTGATTTGGCCAGGAAACAATTAGACAAGACAAACAGTGTTTGAATGTGTGCCAGTAATCACTGCCTCAGTGTGAAATAAACCAAAAAAATAAATGCATCTGATCTTGGCCCATCATCATAACCAATAGTTTTGAAGTGCGATAATAGGAACATTGATGCAATTAGACGGTGGGCCGAGGCCCCGTATCTGCTTTACTTTTCAAAATGAATGATCCCCATGGAGGGAGAACCTGAATTTGTAAAGTTGGGACGGTTGTTTTATCCTCAACGATATGAAAAGTGTTGCCACTCCCATTTGTTGCACATTTTCCCCCGAAATCATAATGCACGACCGTAAATATGCAGGCAAACGCGGTTGCCTACTATATCAGTCGAGCCAATAGCGTGGCAAGATACTGACATAGGATTATTATTAACCAATCAGATGTAGCTTATTTAGAACAGTTGTTACGCGGATGATTCAGCTGTCAGACACGAACAGCATCTGCGGCGGCAGCACAGTGACAATCGCCAAGGACATTGTTTTTGTGATTGTAAGTATTCATTTAATTAGAATATGATATCTATGACAAATGTTTGTTTTGTACACTGTGTTGTTCAAACGTATGTAAGCGTCTCGTTAGTGTCGTTTTAAGTAGGGTAGTTTCAGCTGGCTAACTGACATAGTAGCTAGCATGTCTAACGTTAGGTCACAGCTCTGAACCAAAACTACAACATTACTAGTAGATTAATGCATCCTTCATTTTAATTCCAAAATCTAAACCAAGCTAATCTCCTGCATACGATCTCTTGCGATCGTATGCATGAGATTAGCTTGGTTTAGATTTTGGAATTAAAATGGATGTAAGCGTCTCGTTAGTGTCTTTTTAAGTAGGGTAGTTTCAGCTGGCTAACTAGCAGTAGCTAGCATCATGCGATTACATATTTGATTTGGTGTAAAGTTTTAAGTACTTAATTCTAACGGTAACACTTCGTCCAACTCACATAGGCTACAGCTCCACTGTATGTCCCCGGATAATTACCTCAGACTGTTTTGCAAACGTTCGCCAAAAACTCAAGGTAAACATGAACCTCTTGATATATAAAACATATTTAATTATCAGTTATATCTGACATAACATTAAAGGGTCAGCAAGCAGCCAATATTATAACCAGAGAGCTAAGAGCTCAAGAAGAACGGCATGTAATAGAAATAAGATTAGACTATCAAAGAACATATGCTATCAAACAGAGCAGAGTTATAATGTACATAAACATCGTACAGATTTACTTCTGCTGGAGTAGCCAACACACACACACACACACACCCCTCCCCACATGTGCATTTACATAACCACATGTGCCCTAGTCATCTTCAAGGGACTTATTGTCACAGTTTACACACTGACAGAGGTTTGTACATGGCAGCTCATGCAGTTTACATGTGCATCTACCCTTAACACAATTTGTTTTTTTACATGAGCAGTGCACAAGTTCCAGAATGGCCTCTGGAGCTGGCGGAAGTGTCATCCAGTCCACTCCGTAGAAATCCCCTACCATCTTCCAGCCATGATTTACAGGAGGAGGAATGTCTGGCATGCACTCAAGACTCCTTCTGTGTATTGCAGCCTGATAGCTTGCCCGCTGGATGTGTTTATGCAAGGAGTCATTGTACTGGAAGGAGGTGTGGGGCTTGCTTGGATGTGTAGAGATCACGGGCATTAGACCTCAGAGCCCGTGTTTTTACTGGAGTTGCCTCACCATCCTCTGCCTCTACCACTAAAAAAAGTGTAAAACAATAGATTGAGGTTCTGCACCCTTCCCCACATCACAGAATTAAGAAATGGTTTGAAACTTTAGGCAGGGGAAAACTCATCCTTCATATATTGGTTTCACCTGTTCCCTTAACATGGTTAATAAACCAGTTTCACAGCGTTCAGGTGTCTGGCCTTGTTGATGTTAATAATGCCATAATTGGAAGGGTACATTTTTGCAGGATGTTTTTATTATATACAGTGTATTAACAGTAATATATTTATAACAGTGAACAGTGTCACCAAACCAGACTCTTTCCCGTTGCCTAGGATGGAGGATTGTATAGATCGCGTTGGTGCCGCCTCCTTTGTAACCAAGTTAGATCTCTTAAAGGGTTACTGGCAAGTGCCACTTACACAGCGTGCCTCCGATATCTCCGCATTTGCAACACCAGATAATTTCCTGCAATATACCGTAATGGCCTTTGGAATGCGAAACGCTCCCGCAACCTTTCAGAGGTTGATGCAAAAGGTATTGTCTGGTGTGGAAAATTGCGAAGCATATCTGGATGATGTGGTTATTTATTCCCACACATGGAGTGGTCACATGAAAACACTACGTGAAGTGTTTGCTCGTTTAACAAAAGCATCATTGACTGTGAATTTAAAAAAATGTGAATTTGGAAAAGCAGTGGTCACTTACTTAGGGAAACAGGTCGGACAAGGACAGGTACGCCCTGTTAATGCTAAAGTTGAGGCGATTGTAAATTTCCCCATGCCCAAGTGTAAAAGAGAGTTGCGCCGTTTTCTTGGTATGGTGGGATATTACCGAGGATTCTGCAAAAATTTCTCCTCCGTTGTGTCTCCTCTGACAGACTTATTGAGTGGAACCAAAGCTTTTATTTGGAGTCATGAATGTGACGTCGCCTTTAATGCTGCCAAAGATCTCCTGTGTAGTGCCCCAGTCCTCTCTGCCCCTGACTTTTCACGACCATTCAAACTCGAGGTGGATGCCAGTGGGTTGGGAGCAGGTGCGGTTTTGTTGCAAGAAAGTGAAGCTAGAATAGATCACCCTGTGTGTTATTATTCAAAAAAGTTTTCTAAAACACAGCAACGTTATAGCACCATTGAAAAAGAGGCCTTAGCATTACTTCTTGCACTTCAGCACTTTGAGGTTTATGTCGGTGGTAGTTCGCTACCTATAACTGTTTACACCGACCATAACCCCTTAGTTTTCCTTCTGCGCATGGCCAACTCCAATCAAAGGTTAATGCGATGGTCTTTGGTGGTCCAGGGGTTTAACATTGACATACGCCACAAGAAGGGTACAGAAAATGTTATCGCAGATGCACTTTCTAGGGTGTGAGGAGTTTTGTTGATGTTTTTGTCAAAATGGGATTTTGACTTTTATGGGTGGGGGTGTTATGATGAGACATGTTGGGTACTGTGTGTATCTCTCTCTCTCTCTCTCTCTCTCTCTCTCTCTCTCTCTCTCTCTTTCTCTCTCTCTTTTTCTCTCTCTCCCGCAGGTTGCACCGCCCTAATTGAACGTGTCGGTAACGTGCCCCGTGGTTGGTCGGGATGGAACTGCGCGTCCTTTAAAAAGAAGGAAGGAACGTGGATCTGGCAGAGAGAGATTGGAATGTTGTTTATTGCATGTCTTTGAACCTATTGTTGTTGTGGGAAAGACGATTAAGTCTGTGTTGACTTTTATTTAATTGCGCTGTCATTGAAACGGCCGTTGTTGTTGAAACTGTTGTTATTGGTGGAAAGAGAATTACCTTCGAGTAGTGACTTTCATAAATACTGTGTTATTTATTTTTCTTTTACCTTATTTTCCCCCGATTAGTTTTCTTCTCCATTTCTTTTGTAAAGTTTTCTGTACACGGTTTTCTTTTAAAACACTCAACGTGGCTGAGTGTTTTTGTTTTGTTATTATATTTGTTGTAAATATCACTGCGCTCCAGCACAGAAGCTGTAGGGGTTTGGGTGCCATTTTTTTCTTTATTGTGAACATATTTTCTCCTGTTTTTTGGCTAGTAAGGGAGTCAGTTTAGTTTGTGTATTTTTGTTTAAACGTTTTTTTTTTGTTAGGATAATAATTTTTCTAAAACAAGGTAGTCTCAGTTTTGTTTGTTATTTTGGCTTTGACCCTACCCTGAAAATATTTTGCTTCCTTTTTGTTGTCTTGTGCTGATATCAGTTTGAACAACTTGTTTCACAATAATAATAAAAAAAGAAAGAAACAAGAAGTCAAGGTGTAACGACATTTATTTATGTTATTTTCTCGGACCCTAGACCTGGGACGTAACAATTTGTACTATTATACTGTTACTGCTATTACACTGCACATAACTGTATGTGTTTGATCGTACTGGAAATCCATATCTATTACACTCTTATAAGGCTACTGCTAATACATTGCACATTTATATTTAATTAATATTACTGTAAAACATACTACTTTCTTAAATGTATACTACTGTACCGAATGTCTTATACTGCGCCACCTATCTATACAATATAATACTGCACTGTAATACACTGCGCCACCTGTCTATACAATATAATACTGCACTGTATGTCTTTTACTGCACCTCCTGTCTGTACAATATAATACCAACCTTCATTTGCAGTTTCTTCAACTAATACTGCCTTCTCTCTTCTCCTTTGTGCTCGTTCTATCTTCGTGATATTTGTGAAATGGCTGTAGCACTCCCTGTGGTAGCCAATGTTAGCTGGTTTGACTAACTGGTTTGTAGGTTCCTGGCTTTGTAATTTGTATGCCTGTACTGCCTCTTCTGCTATAATACTTTCTCTGCATTCAAGGTCTTTCCACAGAAACACAGATTTAATAAATTTCTCCCAACTTATGTCTGTGAAGGGAATGGTGGGTCTATTTCCCTCACATATATGCATGCAGCACTTCATGTTTTTGCGATTTCATCCATAGTAAAAATGTGCGGGAAAAAGAGAAATGTGCGTTTTTATCATAGACATAATCAATACATTGACGCCCAATTGCCCGCTGGAGCGTACGTCAACGGTGCGGCCATATTGCGGAGGGCAACTTTCCCATAGATTTCATACCGGGAATTGAGAAAAATGTGTTTTGTGTGCTGCTTGGGGCTGTACAAATCGCCACACAATTGAAAACAGGTCTCGAGCAATTACTTTTCACAAGCAAGACTGAAAATTTGTTTCTGGTTGTATTTGGCCATTATATAATTAGAAATTTCAAAATACTACTGTTATTGTGTCACGAAATGTAGTTTTAATAGTTTTTCAGTCGACAATGTAGTTGTCTAAAGCTCAAATCTATGGTTTATTCGTAAAGATAGAGCCTATTTAAAATTTTTATCTGACGTTTTTGGAGTGAGAGATCCGGGCGCTCATGTACCCCACCTGGAACAGCCTTACCTCGGCTATAGTGCTTCTGACGTTTGCCGCTGGCTCTGATGTCTAATGGTTAAACATGATATATAATTCGACTTGTGTATATCTAACAGGTAATCTTTGGTCTCATTAATCTATAATTTGTTCCTTGGCAAATCGTTTTGGCTGAGGGCAAAGTAAAGTTTCATAACTTTATATTTAGGCTATTTTAACGTTGTATCCTGCTGTAGATGTCTATGGTTTTCATGATGTTGTGTTTCCAAGCAATACCATGGATTAAATGTGTGAAATCAGAACGGTATATTTATTAAAGATTACAACGAAATGACAGGACATCGTATGACAAAAGATGGTTACATAAAATAAAAACAGTGACAATGCATAACGTTACCTCTACATTCACATTTTGTGTCAAACTGAATACGTAGCATAAGTGGGCAAAATTAGTTAACAAGTTCAATCTTTCCTGGGCTAAAATCACTTCTCGAAAAGATGTGCACAGAGCATAGACTGTAGGTCAGACAGCAACTTCATATCAGCGCGCCCGTGTGTTGACAAACGCGTCACCAACACCGACACTTTCCCACGCACGCTATTGGATGAAGGCAACAAATACGTCACGCATGTCGGACCCAACACGTAGCCGCCTGCTCTATTCGCCGGGAAAATAACCTGGACAAAGTTACCGATATTATAGTAATGTGCAAAGTATGTGAGTGGCAACAATTTTTATTTGCTTTGTTGAAAAGTGTAGTGGTTATATATAAAAAACTGGGTTATCCATCCCCAGAGATCGTCTGAAAACACGAAATCCCCCCTCGGCCCACCGTCTAAATGGTGTGTATGACAATTTATTTTGAATGGTAGGCCTAATCTATTTATTGTATGTGTGACTGTATATGTGCAATTTATTTCTTGTATATGTGACAGGAATGTATAAATACAAACACATCATTCTTTTGAGGATAAGCATGTGTTATATGGGTCTTACAAAGATATCAATAGCAGGATTAGTTTTAATATAATGTAACCATTGTATATCGACATGAAATATTCGTTCAAATCACGTACGTGCATTAATGCTGGATATTTATACCTGAGAATGCTTTGACGCGTTTGTACAGCGCATGATGAGGGAAGTCTGCCAATTCCACCAACTGCGTTAAACGTAGCCTATAATTTGTATTATTTAAAATTACTTTTCAAATTCCAAAGCTTGTAGAAGGTTCCTATTGGCAATACTGACCTGGTAGCCTTGAGTAAATTAACTTGTTTAAGAAAATGATTCATAAAACATATAAATATCAGTTAAGCCTACTTTCTTCACTGACAGACGAAAATGAAAAGACTATCAGTCAAAGTTCAGCTTTAGGAGGGGAAGAAATAGGCCAGGATAAGGAGACTGAAAGAAAAAGAAAGATGTAGATGAGGAGAGAGAAGGTATTGACAAAATAATCTAATGCCTTTTCAATTACATGATTTTAAAGCTATTTATTATCCATTTTTGGGCCTTCAAAAGTCTTAAATTGCACATTTGTAGGTCAGAGAAATCAAAATTTTCTCGGGAGAGAATGCCCCCCAACCCCCCTAAATACCTCACATTTTAATGCACGTGTCTGTGGGTGGGGCTGTGGGTGATAATTATACCATAAAGTATTGCTATACCACGATACTCAATATGTTGTCCCACAGTGGGCCATTTTTCCCTGTTGCACCTACACAAAATTTGAGGGTTCCCCCACCTGCCAAATCCCACTTTAACCACTGTATATAGGAAGAGTTTGAATCCAAAACGCAATAAATCCATTTAGATTAATTTGAGTAAAAATGTGTTTTCTTTACCAAGAAATTGGAAAGATGAAAACCACTATTTTCTGTTTCAAACTTTCACATAGCATTTGTAGGTCATAATAACAAAAAAAATTAAATCCAGGTTTTGATTTTCAAAGATTTATTATAAAAACTGATTTTTTCCCCCCAAAATGCAATAAATCCATTAAAAAAAATAATTAAAAATGCAATTAATCCATTAAATCAATATTTAAAAAAAAAATCATATTGAAACTGTTGAAAATACACAACAACGTAAGTTTATTAGTATAATATTTTTATTAAGAACTGTAAAGAAGATTGAAAACATTTTTCCTCCTCCCGAGTGCCTCATCTTCTTAATCTCCTCACGCAAATGATCGATTTCGATGCCTTACGTTTCTTACCCACAACCACAGGTTCATCAATGCCGTCAAAATTATAAATTTTTTTGTTTGTTTGTTGATCGAAAAGTACAAAATAGATAAGAAAAACTAGGAAGCCGGGTGTATTTAAAGTCCCCATGAATTCAAAATTGACCATACTTACTTTGTTTGCCTAAATTGATCGTTTTGTGGTGAATAATTCATCCATTTAAGTCAATCCACACAAAACATTTTTTTTGGCTTCATAATCTTTAATCAAAATCTGAAATTTCCCCTCCCCTCTGCATTGGAGGACCTTCCCTGATGTAAGGACTGGGCCAGGGTGAATCTGAATAACTAAATACCTTCGTGCTAAAATCCCAAAGCCTTTAGCCCCAAAAGGCCTGGAACTTGAAAACACACACACACACACACACACACACACACACACACACACCTCCCCCACAGCTGACACCCACACTCAGGACAGAGCGTGGTGTCCGCTTACAAGACATTAAGACACTATGACATTTTTGTAATGTCCCAAAGGAACTTTTCTTTAAAAGACATTCAACCAGATATATTTGATGTGTTTTTATGTGTGTCCATTTGCCCATGTCACATTGGAATAACTGTGACTTTATCATTATGCATTTTTACATTTAACTGTCTATTCCCAGTATTGTTATACGTCGTTCTTGGTCTTGTTTTAATTCTCATGATCCAGCGGAATTAATCAGATACAAGAAATTACAGTAAAAGTTATGATTCTATGTGCACCAGCTTTTGGGGACAGTAAGAACCAAAACTTAACATACTGTCAGAGCCTGGGGCCTTAGATAACAGCATTTACGACCGCACCAGGAATGTCAGAGAAGTGTCTCTCTCTCTCTCTCTCTCTGAATTCTAACCAAGGAGGAGAAATGAATCCTGTATTCATATATATATGCTATTATATATCCACTTGAGAATTGTATGAACGATGTATCTAAGTTCCCTATTTCATGAGTTGCCTTTCTGTGGTTTGGTCTATGTTTCTCGACAAGTCTTAATTGAATAATGTTTCAAACTTTGCCAACTAATGTTTAACCAAATCCATTTGTGGCAAGTTTGGTCTCGATAAACTCCAATCTTCGTTCCCCATTTGTTAATTGACATTACATTTTGCTAAACTTTGTGACACATTAGTATTATAAGAATTGTGAAGATTCTTCTCTTAAACAACCGACGAGATTAGGGTTTCAGATGTCTCTCTCTGAAGACAAAGGGTCATAAACCCAAAGTCCCGCCTGTAAACTTCCAACCCTCTAATTGGCCAAGCCAACAGGAAGAGGATGGATTTCTCCGAAAGTGATAAATGACGCTTCTCCCCTTCGCTCGCTCTCTTCCTCCCGTGTCCTCGTGTCTGTCATGATGTAACGTCTCGCCTCCGGGCGAGTTCTTCGCCCTTCTTTTATTTGTTTCTAGTTTAGTTTGTGTTTTTCAGTTGTAGATAAGTCTCTGTGTTTTAATTCCAATCGACGATTGAAAAGAAAACCCGTGACATATCTCTTCAGCAAATCCATCTACAAGGGACTTTTAAACGAGCGCGCGCTCGCTTTGAAGGAGAAACACGCGCACGTGACCGCGTGACGCGCCGGACCGAGCGAAGCACGCGCTTCTTCGCCAGCCATGCACAAATGGAACATTAACTCCTCGTGATTCCTCCGTTCTACGAAGTGAAACGAACTCTGCCGAACTATTTCCTCGGGTAACGTCACCTCAAAGACGTTAAGCCTTTCAAACACTCGCGCCGAATGCCAACGAACGCCACGTGATCCCCCATGGAACAAAGGCGCCACGCGCAAGCGGCCAACCATGCACGCGCCGGGACGGGCCGTGCAAAAACGCTGCAGCCGCGCTCCACACGACGCGCGCAAGCAGGACAGGACCTTCGTTCAACATGCAGGCCGCTCAAGGAACGCAGCAACACATGAGAGAACCCTTCCACATGCAAGTAAACTTGGGTTACCCTGTTTTCAGAGCATTAAGAATGTGTTTCGTGTTGTTATCAGAGAGGTGAATGTCTTCCTGCCAATGAAATTCTCCCAATTTCTCTGTTCTCTCTCTCCCCATCCCCTTTCCTCTCTCTCTTACTCGCTCACGCGTGTACGTTATCCATTGTCCCAACTTTATGCATTTCTCGTTCACTGATGTCTTATTGTATTGTTCATTGTTGTCTATGTGTTTGTAAATACATATATCCCATGTAACCGTAGTAAATACATAAGTAGTCATGCCTTTATTAAATCCATTATATTCATTTTGATTGATGTTACTGTGTCTGCTCATACTCCAGGTCTCTGAAATGAATAGATCAAGCTACGGCTTTATAAATTAAAAATACTTTAAAAAGTATGTGTTTATAGGGCAGAAAACCCAGTTCTTCTGGCCAGAGAATTGCGTTTCCTGAAATCCTATGAAGTAAGATGATATGTGGGATTCCCCCAATATGAATCTGACAATTGAGCTAATTAAATTTTACCTGTCTGTAAAACGTGATCTATGCAATCAACTTGTAGTTAAAATGCAAGGATACACGTATGCATGCAGGTAAACTGATAGATCCTCCCTTAGAGGGAGAGTAAATTCAATGTAAGATTGATCTAATCCAAACATGTATGAATAATTATTAATTACCAATTATTAATTAATTTATGCAAATTCCCCACGGATTAGATCCGCCCTGAATCCTTACAAATGGTGGAGAAAATGCTAGGCACATTTTAAACTTGTTTTATGAGCAAAATCAGTTTTCAATCTATGTCTATATTGTGATTTAATATTGTACGTGCGCCTCGAGTGAGCGAACGCAATGCGAACTCACCGCTACAAAATAATGTCTGACATTCCGTTTGCCATTGTTAATAACTAAAAGTAATCTGCAGTTCATAGTATTAAATTTGTCCCACAAAAAGACGAAGAAACCTCTTTTGAACGACGACATTTTTAATGTTAAACTCCCCTGTCCGAACGATGTTCTTCTGTCAGGGTGAAGACAAGATTTAGTGAATCGATGCTCTTTCACTATTCTTAAAAAGGCCTTATTTTATAATCGTTAGATTAACGATAAACTCCTGGTTAAAACATTGACGTAGCTACTCAATTGTAAAAACCTAAAGCATATTTAATCATAGGTGCTATTTGATATATGTTATGGGAGTCGAAAAACAGATGAATAATTCCTGTTTTCTCTCGCACAACGCAGCGACGAATCCTGCTAGATGTGCTTGTAAAACATAGCACCGAAGAAAAAATCCAACACTGAAAACATTTTTAAATCATAAAATACTATTTGATAAATGTTATTTGGATCCGAAAAAACAGATGCCTAATTCCTGTTGTCCACAATTTACGTGTAGTGCAGCGAAGAAATCCTGCCACACACTTGTGTGAAATATAGCATATAAAAATCCAAAACTGAAAACATTTTTAATCAATGCCAATTGATAAATGTTATTTGGAGTTGAAAACAGAGGAATAATTCCTGTTTTCTTTTGCACGACGCAGCAAAGAAAACCTGCTAACGTGTTAAATAAATATAGCACCGATAAAATTCCAAAACTGAAAACATTTTTAATCAAAGCCATTTGATAAATGTTATTTGGAGTTGAAAAACAGATGAATAATTCCTGTTTCCTTGCACAACGCAGCGAAGAAAACCTGCCAATGTGTTTAAAATAAGTATAGCACCGGAAAGAAATCCGTCGAGATTTAAATGAGACAGTGCATGTCCCCCGAGACAATCGAAAGCGGGCTGGTTGCAATACTACTGCCAAACGCTAGGGTGCGCCCTTGAGTGTTTTCCAGTATCAGATTGCCTCCACGCCCTCCATGAGCGCAATAGCGCCATCGTGTGGACACTAGCGGTAAAGCGTCTTTTCTTCAATTTTCTCTTCCCACAACTTCAAAGTTTACCAGTGAGATTTTGAACTCGTGTTTCTAACTTTCAATGCATGGCAATTTACAGCCTCGTTTACTAACATGATTTTCCCTGCCTTGACTGTGTGCACTTGTTTTGGATTTTGGTTCAAACCACATTTGAACTTAAAAATTCAAAATTATGTCTTAGCAGTTTCTGATGACCGCTCTGTTTTGAAATGGCTTTCTCCCAGTTGATCTTATGTTGGTTACTACCACTGACACCTCACTGTGGTCGTGATCATCAAATATAAGGCCAACCCTTAATTTCCTACACTTATTCAAATTTGGTTTGAAACAAACAGATTTCAAGGTTAATTTGAATTAAGTCTCATTGCCCGTTGGGAATTGTTTTATGGCTTTTTCTATATTTCCCTTTTCAAATTATTTTTAATAATTTTGATTTGATTTTATTACAACTGTCTCCTTGCTGTTCTAGAAGTTACTTAACATCTATGAATACGCTTGATTTGAATCGTATTTAAACCAGTTTGAATGCAATTTAAATCAAGTTCTCTGTCAGCCAGCTTGACCACTAAGAGGAAGTGGCCCAAAACCCTTTGTGGCCCAAACGCGCCACTACAGCCTGCTTCCTCCTGTGCTCTTCCTGCGGCTCTAAAACTCTCCTCCGAAGGGAGACTAGGTTATTCTGATAATTAACATTGTCATAATTCCCTTTGTTTTTACCATAATTTTAGTAAAGCCGTTGCCTTTGATTTTTCTAAAAAAAAAAGACACTCAATTTGATTTAGATAAAAGAGCTTTAATTCACGTTGAGGTTCAATTGTTCTTCATCCTGTTTTGTGTTTGTAGGTAGAAATCTCTATCGGGCTGTGGCGATTTGACAGTCAGCTCTGCTCGAGGTCCGGCGGGTGGTTCGTCTGATCTGCGTCACCGGCACTGACTGAGCACGGGTCTCGGTTTTTCCTGTATCTTTCCCTTCGTGCGGCCCGCAACACGACATTACCAATTCGGCACCGCCGGTTGTGTTCCAGGTCAAGTTGCTTGAGAGGGCGCACCTAGGCACAGATGCACCGAAGGGCCCGGGACACTGCTGTCAAGTGTTTGGGGCGACGGAAGGACCAACCACGATGCTGACTTCGAGCGGAATGACCTCATTTCACCCCAGGCAAACTAGGATAAGGTATTAAACCCATCCACTTAATATTGGCCACAGAATCTAGAGATTCCCCGGTCATGGGAGTGTTTGGCTCCCTCTCAAAGCCACAAACTGCAGGCTTAGGCCTCCTTTTCCCCTTTTAACACTTCTCGTGTACTATTAATGCCATTTTCATTACAGACCTTTCAATTTTTGATGGTTGCATGTTACTTCAAACTTTGCTATCTTGCCACTGCTCTTTTCTGTTGTGCTCTGTTCCTTTCAGTTCACCTAGAAGACAGAGCCTATCTGAGACAACAAGGAACGCTGAATAATAGTTTGACAAACCAAGCCGTTAGCATCAACAGGTGACCACTAAGCTACCGCCCTGTTAAATTTTATTTAGGCCCATATTGACCTACCTAAATTGTCCCACCGAATGATTTAACTGTCTGCATCAGTTAACCAAAATTTTCATACACGGCATAGCCCGTATTATAGCTCGTTAAACGTAGAACGAAATTGCACTGGTCTCTCTGCGTGTGTTGTGTTCCTCTCGCCCACAGTGAAGCCAGTATGTTCCGGTCCTACAGTCCCACAACCCGCTGGGACAACCTCGACACATGGCTGACGGCCATGACGGCTAACTTCCTGCCCGAGGACGCTAGTGACTCAGAGCCTCGAAAGCCAAGAGCATCGCAGACGTGGACAAGCTGACGGCGCACAAACCAAGCCAAAGCTCCCACGACAAAGACCGGTCAGACACGTCAACCTCACTTGCCAGCTCATCACACAAGAACGTCTCCACGAAAGGAGCCGCATCGCCCTGGAGCACAAAGTTGCAACGCTAAGGATGCAAGCCGAGGATGACAACGACCCCTAGCTACAAGAAGGAAGTGGAAAGACTTCAAACCGCCCTGGCTAACCTTCATCGACACAGACCAAAGTGAATAGTCAGAGAAAAGAACCAGAGAGGAACTCGACGAGAAACTCCGACAAAGTGAAGCCTCTTGCAAAGAGCAGAGACCGAACTGAAAGAGACTCGAAAGCGCACGGCCTGCGAAAAACCCAAAAGAGGCCCGTGCGACCATCCACAAGCCCGTTCAACAGAGACAAAATCTCGAACACGAACTTGGCACCCATCACACAGAGTCGCCACACTCTGTTAGACTGCAGCATGACCTGAAAAGGGGAAACACACACCACAAGTTTCCCCTGACCGGTCCGCACATTTCAGCCAACGCACAAGAGCTGAAAAGGGGGGTGAAAAAGCCCGCCTTCCACACATCTCTGACAATCTACAGGACATTGATTTTTCACCTGCAGTCTCCAACCGGTGAACACACGTCACAGACACCCAGCAGCACAGACCTAGAAGAACCTGTGCTACCACCACCGGCTCCGAACGAGTTGGCTGTGGAACTTAGGACACAAGTTTCAAGAAACTTTCCCTCCAAAACCCGTCAGCCACCATAGTTCTTCTGCCCCCACGCAATGCCCACTCAACGATGCGTGAAGGTCCCCTCAGTAAGAATTCCTAAAACCCCAAATTCCTGAACTGCAAAACCAGAAGACACACTGCACGAACACCGTGCAAGACTCAGCTAAAAGGTCCTTGATCAACATCGGACATAAAACTTTTAAAAGTAGATGAAAGTGTGCTCAAAGAGTTGCAAGACTCTGCGTCTGTAAAATTAGAATTTTACTGATTTAAAGGAATCTTAGACGGACATGTAAGCCTCAACGGCCGACAGACTATGCACGACTCTTTTGAAACAAACGGTTTCTAGATGTTGAGTAAATCGGCACCGCTAAACATTAGGTTCCGTGACAGTGAAGAGTTACATAGAACACCAGCTCCAAATAGGGTATACGTTACCTTGACGCCAGAGTGTAGTAAAATCACCTGAGTTCTAAACTACCGTTAATCCACGGGCGTGCACTTGATCATCGCGATCCAACTAAAACAAAACGTGCAATACGTGTTTCGATCGCTGGCTTGTCTAAATGCCGATAAAACAATAGCTGGAATTGACATCTCTACTTCAAGTAAAAGAGCCTTAGATTCTCAACTGGTATCAGTAACTTCAGCATTAAAGCGTAAGTCTGTGTGAAAAAGGTATCATCTCAGCAGCTTGTTATCTGTTCCGATATCCATTCCGCTTTGGTTAAAAAGAAATCCAAATCGCGGTATGACTAAAATCTGTTTCTGACAAAGAAAACTCAGAACAGTGTTATCTATGTAGACCCGGGTGATGCTCCCCTTTCTACGATGTAAAGGCCCTCAGAAAAATAAATTTGTTGCTAGATTGATGTAATTCACCTAAATTTTGGCTGCATCTACAAGCAGAAAGCTACTAAGCGATCAAACCAAGTCACGTGCTGAAAAATCAGCATTTATGCACGAGAAGAAACGTAACTACATACGCTTAGACAAGCGTTGACTTGCAGCAATTCTATTTCCTTACTTTGTAAACAAATAGAATAAGTCATGTAAAGTAAAGAGCAAAGTTCCATTAGTACAATTAGCAAATGCCAAAACACATCTGCAGTTTACTAAATGGAACATCAAGTTCTTGAAAAACAAAGTATAGGCGCCTCCTGTTAACCCGTTAAAACGTGTGTGATTCATGTAAAATGTACAGACATTCTTCAAGTACTGTTGAATTGTTCTGACATGCTCTGGTTCCCATGACAACCACTTGCCACAGGAAGTGTTAACTCGTAATGTCACTTTTGTAAACAAACCAGCCTGGGTGGCTAAGCTAAATCTAACCTAGCATCCAGCTAACTTAGGCTAAGCTAAATCTAACCTAGCTCCCGTACAGCATAGGCTAAGCTAAATAACTTCCACAGTTAGCAGCTAGCATCATTTACTTGAACCCTTGATCACCGCCTGTGTTCCACAGGGCAAAGTATTCTAGAATACTTTCCTCAACACCAGTTAGGGTTTCTAATTATCCACTTTCCGTGTTTGCAATTCTTATTAGCTAAAGTTCACCTTCACTGGTTTAGGAATACTCCTTGCTAACCGTTGAAGACTAACTTCGCAGATCCCCTGTCAATCAAACTTAAGTTTAACTACATGTAAACTGCGTAACTAACTACAGAAGAATTTGTATAACCATAGGAATTTTCATCTGCATTTTGACTAAACCTTTGGAGGGACACACACGATGTGGTTTTGAACATGCAACCGCTACAACCCACTATAAAGTGTTGATCAAAGCAAATCCAAAGTTTAGTCACTAATGCCACTGATTATTCTCGACTTCAGATCATTCCTGTGTTTGATCATTTTATTCCATTTTGCTTTAATTTTTATTTTATTTTCCTCATTAATTATTTCATTCCTTTGACCTTGATAATAATAGCAAGCAGCTATTCCCTGGTCTATTAGGTCATCTATATGATTTAATTTTTTTTGTTTGCCTCTCTTGTCCGAGTGTGGTTCCATCTCCTATAGGGCCTAGAAAGGAAACAGACCCCCTTATTTGTTATTTTGGCTTAATTTCAACCAGTGCACTCGTTTTGTGACCCTTCAACACCACTACTAGAGTCCTGAGGATTGACAATAAGCAGAATTTAAATAAGAAAGCTGTCCTTTTCCCTATTATCGTTCACTTCGTCGAACCATCTCTAAGTCCAGAGAAATAATTTAGTCATAAGATCCACCTTACGTCATTTATTTCATCTCGGCTATGTCCTTTCCAGGAAATACCATCGGAACCACACAAAACTTAGCCTAACAGTCACAGCTAAGATAAGGACACAAGAGACACTTAGCTTTATGCTAAATGCTTAACTTACCTATTAAGCAGTAGTTCTGAACTTTTAGGGCCACGCATTAATCACTCACAACAAGTGTGCCAGAATGCCACAGAGCCCCTGCCTAACCGCTCATCAGTCACGACACCAGCCCAGACGCCAAGACTTCTGTAAAGCCTAATCAAAAAGGGGGTGGCACGAAAACTCTACCTAACCACCACCAGAGACATTGATTTGAGCCTTGAAGGCCTGCTAGACACTAGCTCGAACACCACGCTAATGTCAGCCCAACTCTCTGAAAGACTCAGTGCTACAGCTGAGCATCAAAACGAACTCTCAAGTCCCAAACATGTGAGCTGAACGTGCAATCCTACAGCCAAAACAACATTTGGCTCAAAACAGGTAGCTTCCGTTCACCCAGTGTACCGATCACGTACCCACTTCTGATTGGCCAAGTTCTGTTAAATCGCTTTGAGCCTTTAATAGACCCTAAACAACTGAATGTCTGAGCTCAAGTTCAAAAACCCCTCCCCCTCCAGTCACACAGGTCAAGAGAACCTAACTGGCAGGTCACAGAGGTCACAAGAACTCCCTCAGCCAGCCATAAACGCACAGCCTCAGCACCAAATGGAGATGTGAACTTGCTACCCTGCACCTTTCAGCTCACCAAAGACTGTGACTAACCAAATGAACTTTGAGACAACCACCTCTCTACCCCTCCAACCACCCACGACCGCCGTCTGCACCCACCGACAACCGGTGCCTTCAGCCAACCTGCGTCGACAAGCACATGCTGCGTGCACTAAACAACATTCAGCGTTCTGCACCTGATGCCATCACCGCGCCACAGCTTGTGATGCCACAGTGCAAAAGGGGGGTAATGCCAATGTATGCCGCTGCACGCCGCAGCACCAGAGACACTTGCAAGACACTTTTTCCTCCCTTTCTCTCCTTCTCTCTCCCTTTCACTTTTACCAGGATGCTGCTGTGCCTCCAGCCAACCAGAGGGCAACCGCACTCGGACATCTCACCAGGTCTGGCACCAGGACTCCTTTTCTGCCGGACCCGCACTCAGAAAGTGAATGTGCCACCTGATCCTTACAACGCCTACAGAACACACTATCCCAGCGTAACAACACAATACAGCTGGGTAGGTGCCGATGGACAAAGGACTCCCGCACTCACGCTGAGACCGTGGTTGAACACATGCTCAAGCAACTTGAGAAAATGACTGTCACGAGCACTCACAACAGAGTGCATCCCTGCAGACCATCGACAAGACACTGAAGGGAACTGTGGTAACTTTCAACACTCACAGCGTTGAACCCCATGCACTCCAACACTCACTCCATGAAACAGCTGTTTACTGTCTTCCAGAATGACTGTGCTCAAACTCAGCTGGTAACAGCCCTGATGACAAACCTGCTGCAGGGGGTGAACTCCTCCATCGACAGCCTCGCCAGGGGTAGAATTCCACCGCACCTGATACCCTTAAGCCTCGTGAAAACCGTACTGGCGTCCGCCATCACCACGCCACGAGTACAAATACACCTTTCCTACTCTCTGGGTAGTGCCATCCCTCTCTGCGCCGACTACAAGCAGAGAAGTTGGGGGGTTTTCTCTTGAACTTGCCCATCATAGTCAAGCCGAATCTACCGGCTCAAGAACATTGTCAAGGTCAGATTTTGAAAAGTAACATTCACATCAAGATCCACACGCCGGACGGGGTTGACTGCAACGACGGCAACACAAAGCCGTCCTAAGCTCCGAACCCGTACGTGTGCACATTGACCAAAGAAATTCACTATCTCTGCCCTAACAAGCCTCTCCTCAGAGACAACACTGACGGAATCTGCGGGCTGCAGATCAGCGACAACCGCTGCCCTGCCGAAGCCAAGCTACGCACTCAAGGCATCAAGACCCAAGCAGAGAGTGTAAGTGACAGGCGGCTCGCTAACACTCCTGTGCGCACAGCTGCACTCACTTACAACCAGAATGACACCGACACCTGTGTCACCTTGCTCAACTAGAGCCTGTGAATCCAAGCACCGGAAAGTGCCATCCCTCGCCTTGGCGACCTGGCATGGTACCATCTTCCATGCAAAGAGTACAAATTAAAACTGGAAATCCCATCCTTCTCCAGGTACCACACTTTCACCCTAACTCCAGAACGGGAGTTGTGGTTTGCGAAAGGGGGGTGATCCCAGCTAATTGACATTGCTCCTATCGACACAGCTCTCCAAGCTTTGTCTCTACTACCCATTCTGACTACCTCACCTGTTGTCCAAGCCTGGACCGCAGCCGACACTGCACGGTGTACCTCTACGGTAGTCAGACACACCCTGACACTGGGCTTGACCTTCATCCTATACAGGAGACTCAACGAGATACAAACATCTTCAGCCAAGCTCACGAAAGGTTTCGGACGAAACCCGCAAAAAGGGGGTGCCAAGTCAGAGACCAGGCCAGAGGCAGCTTCGAACCTCATAGAGCTGAATCCTCAGCCCTAATAACCACCTGCTGCATGAGTCATGATTCACCTGCCATCCGTCCATTGTGATGATTGTTGTCCGATTAAGTCCACACAGGGACTTCATCAGACAAAAAGGGGGACTGTAAGGACTGGGCCAGGGTGAATCTGAATAACTTAATACCTTCGTGCTAAAATCCCAAAGCCTTTAGCCCCAAAAGGCCTGGAACTTGAAAAAACACACACACACACACACACACACACACACACCTCCCCCACAGCTGACACCCACACTCAGGACAGAGCGTGGTGTCCGCTTACAAGACATTAAGACACTTTATGACATTTTTGTAATGTCCCAAAGGAACTTTTCTTTAAAAGACATTCAACCAGATATATTTGATGTGTTTTTATGTGTGTCCATTTGCCCATGTCACATTGGAATAACTGTGACTTTATCATTATGCATTTTTACATTTAACTGTCTATTCCCAGTATTGTTATACGTCGTTCTTGGTCTTGTTTTAATTCTCATGATCCAGCGGAATTAATCAGATACAAGAAATTACAGTAAAAGTTATGATTCTATGTGCACCAGCTTTTGGGGACAGTAAGAACCAAAACTTAACATACTGTCAGAGCCTGGGGCCTTAGATAACAGCATTTACGACCGCACCAGGAATGTCAGAGAAGTGTCTCTCTCTCTCTCTCTCTCTGAATTCTAACCAAGGAGGAGAAATGAATCCTGTATTCATATATATATGCTATTATATATCCACTTGAGAATTGTATGAACGATGTATCTAAGTTCCCTATTTCATGAGTTGCCTTTCTGTGGTTTGGTCTATGTTTCTCGACAAGTCTTAATTGAATAATGTTTCAAACTTTGCCAACTAATGTTTAACCAAATCCATTTGTGGCAAGTTTGGTCTCGATAAACTCCAATCTTCGTTCCCCATTTGTTAATTGACATTACATTTTGCTAAACTTTGTGACACATTAGTATTATAAGAATTGTGAAGATTCTTCTCTTAAACAACCGACGAGATTAGGGTTTCAGATGTCTCTCTCTGAAGACAAAGGGTCATAAACCCAAAGTCCCGCCTGTAAACTTCCAACCCTCTAATTGGCCAAGCCAACAGGAAGAGGATGGATTTCTCCGAAAGTGATAAATGACGCTTCTCCCCTTCGCTCGCTCTCTTCCTCCCGTGTCCTCGTGTCTGTCATGATGTAACGTCTCGCCTCCGGGCGAGTTCTTTGCCCTTCTTTTATTTGTTTCTAGTTTAGTTTGTGTTTTTCAGTTGTAGATAAGTCTCTGTGTTTTAATTCCAATCGACGATTGAAAAGAAAACCCGTGACATATCTCTTCAGCAAATCCATCTACAAGGGACTTTTAAACGAGCGCGCGCTCGCTTTGAAGGAGAAACACGCGCACGTGACCGCGTGACGCGCCGGACCGAGCGAAGCACGCGCTTCTTCGCCAGCCATGCACAAATGGAACATTAACTCCTCGTGATTCCTCCGTTCTACGAAGTGAAACGAACTCTGCCGAACTATTTCCTCGGGTAACGTCACCTCAAAGACGTTAAGCCTTTCAAACACTCGCGCCGAATGCCAACGAACGCCACGTGATCCCCCATGGAACAAAGGCGCCACGCGCAAGCGGCCAACCATGCACGCGCCGGGACGGGCCGTGCAAAAACGCTGCAGCCGCGCTCCACACGACGCGCGCAAGCAGGACAGGACCTTCGTTCAACATGCAGGCCGCTCAAGGAACGCAGCAACACATGAGAGAACCCTTCCACATGCAAGTAAACTTGGGTTACCCTGTTTTCAGAGCATTAAGAATGTGTTTTCGTGTTGTTATCAGAGAGGTGAATGTCTTCCTGCCAATGAAATTCTCCCAATTTCTCTGTTCTCTCTCTCCCCATCCCCTTTCCTCTCTCTCTTACTCGCTCACGCGTGTACGTTATCCATTGTCCCAACTTTATGCATTTCTCGTTCACTGATGTCTTATTGTATTGTTCATTGTTGTCTATGTGTTTGTAAATACATATATCCCATGTAACCGTAGTAAATACATAAGTAGTCATGCCTTTATTAAATCCATTATATTCATTTTGATTGATGTTACTGTGTCTGCTCATACTCCAGGTCTCTGAAATGAATAGATCAAGCTACGGCTTTATAAATTAAAAATACTTTAAAAAGTATGTGTTTATAGGGCAGAAAACCCAGTTCTTCTGGCCAGAGAATTGCGTTTCCTGAAATCCTATGAAGTAAGATGATATGTGGGATTCCCCCAATATGAATCTGACAATTGAGCTAATTAAATTTTACCTGTCTGTAAAACGTGATCTATGCAATCAACTTGTAGTTAAAATGCAAGGATACACGTATGCATGCAGGTAAACTGATAGATCCTCCCTTAGAGGGAGAGTAAATTCAATGTAAGATTGATCTAATCCAAACATGTATGAATAATTATTAATTACCAATTATTAATTAATTTATGCAAATTCCCCACGGATTAGATCCGCCCTGAATCCTTACACTGATGACGTAGGTTTGACGGTTTGGGTGTCTGCTTAACATCCGTAACCACGCCCCTCCAACTGACAGTAGACAGGCTGAATGAAAACACCTACTTTTCTAGATCCAATCAGGTGCTAGTTGGGAAAAAAAGCCATGCCCACTATTTTGCCTCATTTAGTATTCCGTTTCTCTCGGAAATACGTCACACTGGAGAAAAGTCGTTTGCAACTTCCGGTTCACGGGGACTTTAAGGCGCTGCCGTTACTGTTTACATTGCGTGGAATGGGGTGTTGTGATTGGTTGAGAGCGGATATCGCATTCTGCAGAGAAGGGAGACTGGCGTTTGTCGCGGTTTGGAAAGAAAGGGAGAAAACATGACAGAATAACACGGCGGATATCGCATTTTACTTAAAATTAAACATTGACTTTTCAATACCAACCAGATACAATACTGATTTTTGCAGTAACTATTTTTTTTTTTAAATGGCGTTTATCGCGTTTTGGAACCAAACTCTTCATATATATATATATATATATATACACACACACACACACACACACACATATTAATATATATATATATATATATATATATATGCCATATATTTGTTAATAGCAACTCTGAAGTGTCAAGTGTCTAAAGTTTGATTATCTTTTCAGGTGGAGCTGTCACTTGAGCAGCCATTTATAAGGGAGACGCAGTGCAACTGCAAAGCTGGCTTGGGACAGTGCAACCATCTCATCGGGCTGCTCTACACTCTCGCTCACTTTGCCAAGATGGGCTACACATCTGTCCCCCCAACAACGAGCAAGACATTACTGATAATCTGTTTATGTATATAGTTCTCTTTTGTTAATGTTTTTAAATGGTTTGTTCCTAATGTAATTTCTAATGTTCTGACCTGTTCCGGTTCCTTTTCCATACTTCTATGGTTACCTTTACAAACCTAGACTATTGTCCCTATCATTGTTTTTTGAACGGCCTGTTTTCTGATTTCTTACAGTATACAGGCATAACCTGGCCCTAGCCAGATGCATTTCGCTCCGCCTAGCTTCACTCACATCCATCTGGAACCGATCCATTGAAATTGCGTTTCAGAAGGCTGGGCCTTATCAAAAATCCTTGCATATGATTGGATAAGCCACTTGTCTGTCATCTTTATTGACGTGCTATTTCAACCACTCACACCGAAGCCAACCCGTGACGCTGAAGAATCCGGTCGGGAGAAGGCACTGATCTATATAACATCGTTTCCACCAACAAAAGCCTTAAGAGCCGTTCTCTGATGTTCTTTTAATGAAACAATATTAGGTAGATTGGACAACACGGATGAAATAGCAGCATCAATGTTAACGCTTGTTTCCTCGATGCGAGCCGCCATTGTTGTCTGAATCAAAACAGTCTCACGGTCGCTTCTCCACTACGTCACATCTATGAAACTCCCGCCCTGCGTCCTGATTGGCTAAACCATAAAGTTGGTTGGAGAAATCACTCTCAATGGAAGAGGTTCCAGATGGATGTGAGTGAAGCTAGGCGGAGCGAAATTCATCTGGCTAGGGCCAGGTTAATACAGGCAGGCCATTTTACATTATTCCCCCGTATCAACTTCTATGTACAAAGTTACCTTTACAAACCTAGACCAGTGTGCCTATCAATGTTTTTTTAATGTTTACTGATATTCCGACCTGTTCTGGTTCCGGTATATTAAATTATAAAGTTATGAAGGACATCATCCATGTGTAATACAAGTGTACTTTATTCTTTAGATAGATACACAGATAGATACACATCCAGTAGCTTATACACACACATACACGTAAAACAATCAAATCACTCACAGGTATGTAAAAGTAAAGAGCATGAGAAGTGATTATAAGTTGTGACAGGGACTGATCCTGTTACACACTGACCATGACAAGGTGCTATTGTAACAATACAAGTTCACATATTTGTACAGATTCATAAAGAAGAACAATAATGATGGTTAAGGATTTGTATAGATTCATAAAGAAGAACAATAACGATGGTTAAGGATTTGTATAGATTCTAATCTAACATAGTAGACAGTCAACAACTCCATTTCACTGCTAAGCTTACTACCCCTAGCTGCTACAAGCTAGCAGAAACGGAGGTAAATCGGCATCCATTCATACCTTCAATGTCGTGGATAAAACCTTCGATCCAGTTACTGCATCCCTTAATTAACACAGCCCGGGGGATGTTGCAGTCAGTACTGGCTCACTGCTTCACATTTTGCATTGTTAATTCGGGCAGACAGGAAAGATTGGTGGTCCACACTGGAGTTTCCATTGCTGGTGCTGCTGTGTCAGAGTCAAACTTCCGCGTTTTCAAAATGGCCGCCAGTTGAATAAGGCAAATCTACTTCGAGAGTATTAAAATGAGCCAATGCACATTGGCATGCGATAATTGCATCAGCTGCTCTGCTTGCAGTATGATCATATAAAGAGCAGCAGGTGCGTCGCATATTGTTTTACACTGAAGAGACGAGACGTGTTTGACCGTACAGCGATGGTCAGCAACCGTGGTGACGGGACGTTACGTCTCCCATTACCTCCTTCAGGGAACAAGGGTTACATTAGTAACAGAGAGGTTCCCTATCAGTCGCTCAAGTTCGACAATACGTCGACGTGACGACGTAATTGGGATCCCTATGGAAAACGCTACGGTTGCTACCACATCCAGCGCCTTACGTAGTGTTGCTTTCGTCAACGAAAATTATGACTAAATATCGTCGTCAACGAACCTTTATCATGTGACGAAAACGAGACGAGACGCAACGTAAATGCTGGTCATGTGACGATGACTATAACTAAATGTATAATGCAATATTGTTGACGAATAAAAACGAGACTAAATGTGGTTTACAAAATAAAAACTATGCTAAAATGTCTCTTCATTTTCGTTGACCAAAACGAGACGAGACGAAATGTTATTTAACGTTATTTCGTCTTGTTTACTTGCATTATTATTATGCAGCATTTCTGTTTCCTGTGTCACTTCAGGGGCTGCATGAGATCGCACTGCGCAGACGCAGGCGACTTCACATCCTCGAGCCCCACCGCGGCATTATTTAGAAGATGCAGCTGCGCGAGTTATGGCTGTTTCACACATACTCCGTGTGTAGTGCGTATGCGGTGCGTGTTGCGGTGTGTATGCAGGAGCAGCACGCGCTATTGTGCTTTCACATGTGTTGCGTTTGCAGTGCGCAACTGATCTACGGCTGTACCACAATCACAACATTTATTCTCTATTTTTTATTTCAAATCAATATTTTTAGCCTACATCCAATATGTCGCGTTGTTGAGGTACTGTGTAGATCTCTGCTCTGCTGTTATGCACGCACCGCTCCTGGAGCGCATTGCCGGACCGCATCCGCGTGCAATGTGAGCGCTCTAACTATAGGCTCTAACATGGGTACGGGAAAAAATACGGAGCATGTGTGAAACAGGCGTTAGCATAAACGACAACAAACAAAGTTAAGTCTGACACAGAGGATTCGTCTTTGGGAGAAAAAGAAGAAATGACATTTGGAAAAACTTTCATTTCATCATGTGTGTAGGCTACTTCTAACATGTTTGGTTGGTAAAATAAATATGTTGTAAATTCAAATCAGAGCGTCTTCCGTGTCTGGAATGGATGTATTCTTGAGTCTATAAGGTAACAATAATATAATAAGATAACTATAAGAAGATAAGATTGTTTGAAATGGGTTTGGCTAAAAGAAAATTTTGGTTTCGTCTATACTATAGGTACTTATACTATATTGACTGGGTTAAATAGAATTGCATTACTAAAAAGAGACTAAAATACAATTTTCATGAACTAAAACTAGACTATGTCTTTCGTCGACTAAAACTACACTTAAATGTCATCAGTTTTCGTCGACTAAAACTAGACTAGACTAAAAAGAGTATGAATGTGACTAAAACTAATAAAAACTAAAATGACAGCTTGACACAAAGACTAGACTAAAACTAAAATTAAAACAGGCCGCCAAAAACAACACTAGCCCTACGCAAGGCTCTCAGACCCCCAACTGGCTGGGGCGGAAGACCTGCGTAGAGGGAGTTCGAACTGATGTTCCGTTATAACCCACACAGTGGAACTCTTGGATAACACTGGGAAAGCGTGCCTTTCCAGGGGAGAGGGGAGCCACATTCTGCCCCGAACATGTGAAGAATAGACTGCATATGGACTGGCCGGTTAGGGGCAGTGCAACAAATGGAATGTCACTGGGGTGGCTCCAGCCTGAGAAGGAGGAGGCTACACCGGACAGTGACGGCAGAGCGGACTCTGCCAAGGGAAAGACAAGGGCTCACCGCAGGGAGCTGGTTAAGTGCGGGAGGTAATCAACAGGGTTCGCTTAAGTGGGGACTCGATTAGAGCAGAAAAGCACACGTATCCGCTCCATGTGGAGGGGGGTGGCGCAGCAAGCCGACACTAGAGCGGGAACTTCGGTGTTACCGGCTGGTTGGAGCGAGCACACAGGAAGAAACCGGATCATCACGTGGGATATAAAACCTAGCGAACGTGTTAGGTGTCGCCAGCCCGCAGATGTCTGTCAGCGAGGCGCCGTGTGCCAGCGGCCAAAAAGAAGCGACACTCCAAGTGGAGTGGGCTCTCAACCCAGGCGGGCAGGGCACATTTTGGGCTTCGTAAGCCAAGGCGATGGCATCCACTATCCAGTGGGCCATCCTCTTCTTGGAGACAGCCTTTCCCTTCTGCTGGCCTCCATAACTGATGAAGAGCTGATCTAAGGTCCTGAGGCTTTGCGTTCTGTCCACATATAGGCGCAAAATGTGAACGGGTCAGAGAAAAGCCAGGGCTGGGTCTGCCTCCTCCGAAGGCCGCGCTTGCAGGTTCACCACCTGGTCCCGGAAAGGAGTGGTGGGAACCTTGGGCACGTATCCGGGCCAAATTCTAGGCACGATTCATCGACCAAAAATGCAACCAGGAGTGCTGTCTTACAGGACATCATTTTTAACTCAGCTGATTGCAAAGGTTGCAGCTGATTGCTGGTTGTCTCTGAAGTGCCGAAAGGACCAGAGACAAATCCCAAGAGGGTATAGAGAGCGTTTGACTGAGTTACAGTTAATTTTTCGGACGCGTTTGTAAGGATTCAGGGCGGATCTAATCCGTGGGGAATTTGCATAAATTAATTAATAATTGGTAATTAATAATTATTCATACATGTTTGGATTAGATCAGTCTTACATTGAATTTACTCTCCCTCTAAGGGAGGATCTATCATTTTACCTGCATGCATACGTGTATCCTTGCATTTTAACTACAAGTTGATTGCATAGATCACGTTTTACAGACAGGTAAAATTTAATTAGCTCAATTGTCAGATTAATATTGGGGGAATCCCACATATCATCTTACTTCATAGGATTTCAGGAAACGCAATTCTCTGGCTAGAAGAACTGGGTTTTCTGCCCTATAAACACATACTCTTTAAAGTATTTTTAATTTATAAAGCCGTAGCTTGATCTATTCATTTCAGAGACCTGGAGTATGAGCAGACACAGTAACATCAATCAAAATGAATATAATGGATTTAATAAAGGCATGACTACTTATGTATTTACTACGGTTACACGGGATATATGTATTTACAAACACATAGACATCAATGAACAATACAATAAGACATCAATGAACGAGAAATGCGTAAAGTTTGGACAATGGATAACTTACACGCGTGAGCGAGTAAGAGAGAGAGGAAAGGGGATGGGGAGAGAGAGAACAGAGAAATTGGGAGAATTTCATTGGCAGGAAGACATTCACCTCTCTGATAACAACACGAAACATCATCTTAAAACTTCTTAGAAGCTGTAACGGGAATGATACTTGCAAACGTGAGGTCTGTGTGTGTGTCGCGGGCTCCTTGCACGGTCCGGTCGGCCCGCATGTTGAACGAAGGTCCTGTCCTGCTTGCGCGCGTCGTGTGGAGCGCGGCCGCAGCGTTTTTGCACGGCCCGTCCCGGCGCGTGCATGGTTGGCCGCTTGCGCGTGGCCCCTTTGTTCCATGGGGGATCACGTGGCGTTCGTTGGCATTTGGCGCGAGTGTTTGAAAGGCTTAAAGTCTTTGAGGTGACGTTACCCGAGGAAATAGTTCGGCAAAGTCCATTTCCTTTCCTGGGAGACGAACTCGGGAGTAAGTTAAAGAAGAGACGAACTTTAGACGAACAAAAGAAAAGATCCATGGTGGGATCAGATCTCCATGAGGAGATCGCTAGCATCACATGTTTCTCTGAGACGGTCAGACTGCAAGAGAGCGTCCAGAGGGAGGTTCAGTCCTCTTTAGGGGAGCTGGAGTTCACACCTCTGAGGTGCGAACTGGCCAATGACATTCAACGAAACTTTTGGCGGCCAAATTCTCTTTGTCTTGTCAAAGTTAAACTATGGCCGTGTCCGCCTCTTTTATGACCAGTCAGAATTTGTCAGAATCATTCCACAAGATGATAAAAACATAGAAAACATACATTTTACTGTAATCTTCTGTATCTGACCAAATCAGTTGGAACGAGATAATTAAAACGGTACCA
Organism: Rhinichthys osculus; assembly: GCA_029959095.1. Taxonomy (NCBI): domain Eukaryota; kingdom Metazoa; phylum Chordata; class Actinopteri; order Cypriniformes; family Leuciscidae; genus Rhinichthys; species Rhinichthys osculus. Next base: position 26,815,608 of record JARWKJ010000017.1, read on the forward strand.
AACACAACATTTACACATACTTGGAATATGAAGATACATCTTAATACATAATACACACTCTCAAGAGTTTCACTGATACGCTAGGAGATCATTTCTAAACTACCATGGACTGGGAAACACACAGACATACAGGAATATATCGTATACAATTGGTAATGGCTCGTTTTATGCGTGTAATGTAAAGGTCCATTATGTGTGTGTGTGTCAGAGTTCTGTTATCTCTCTTGCAGAGATGGGGGAAGGGCAAGGAATGTTTCAAGCATTTTATGACTCTGGCCATTCCTGAGAGAGAGTGTGTGTGTGTGTGTGTTGCATTCAGTCTTTTTGGGTCTCTAGCAGGATGTATTTAGTTATTCAGATTCATCCTTTTAGCCCAGTCCTTACAGTCCCCCTTTTTGTCTGATGAAGTCCCTGTGTGGACTTAATTGGACAACAATCATCACAATGGACGGATGGCAGGTGAATCATGACTCATGCATCAGGTGGTTATTAGGGCTGAGGATTCAGCTCTATGAGGTTCGAAGCCGCCTCTGGCCTGGTCTCTGACTTGGCACCCCCTTTTTGCGGGTTTCGTCCGAAACCTTTCGTGAGCTTGGCTGAAGATGTTTGTATCTCGTTGAGTCTCCTGTATAGGATGAAGGTCAAGCCCAGTGTCAGGGTGTGTCTGACTACCATAGAGGTACACCGTGCAGTGTCGGCTGCGGTCCAGGCTTGGACAACAGGTGAGGTAGTCAGAATGGGTAGTCGAGACAAAGCTTGGAGAGCTGTGTCGATAGGAGCAATGTCAATTAGCTGGGACCCCCCCCCCCCCCTTTCGCAAACCACAACTCCCGTTCTGGAGTTAGGGTGAAAGTGTGGTACCTGGAGAAGGATGGGATTTCCAGTTTTAATTTGTACTCTTTGCATGGAAGATGGTACCATGCCAGGTCGTCAAGGTGAAGGATGGCACTTTCCGGTGCTTGGATTCACAGGCTCTAGTGGAGCGAGGTGACACAGGTGTCGGTGTCATTCTGGTCGTAAGTGAGTGCAGCTGTGCGCACAGGAGTGTTAGTGAGCCGCCTGTCACTTACACTCTCTGCTTGGGTCTTGATGCCTTGAGTGCGTAGCTTGGCTTCGGCAGGGCAGCGGGTGTCGCTGATCTGCAGCCCGCAGATTCCGTCAGTGTTGTCTCTGAGGAGAGGCTTGTTAGGGCAGAGATAGTGAATTTCTTTGGTCAATGTGCACACGTACGGGTTCGGAGCTTAGGACGGCTTTGTGTTGCCGTCGTTGCAGTCAACCCCGTCCGGCGTGTGGATCTTGATGTGAATGTTACTTTTCAAAATCTGACCTTGACAATGTTCTTGAGCCGGTAGATTCGGCTTGACTCTATGATGGGCAAGTTCAAGAGAAAACCCTACAACTTCTCTGCTTGTAGTCGGCGCAGAGAGGGATGGCACTACCCAGAGAGTAGGAAAGGTGTATTTGTACTCGTGGCGTGGTGATGGCGGACGCCAGCACGGTTTTCACGAGGCTTAAGGGTATCAGGTGCGGTGGAATTCTACCCCTGGCGAGGCTGTCGATGGAGGAGTTCACCCCCTGCAGCAGGTTTGTCATCAGGGCTGTTACCAGCTGAGTTTGAGCAAAGTCATTCTGGAAGACAGTAAACAGCTGTTTCATGGAGTGAGTGTTGGAGTGCATGGGGTTCAACGCTGTGAGTGTTGAAAGTTACCACAGTTCCCTTTAGTGTCTTGTCGATGGTCTGCAGGGATGCACTCTGTTGTGAGTGCTCTTTTATCTGTGGAATCTCAGTCTGAATTTCGGCTACATGCCGTCCCACGTTGGCGAGGTTTGCTGCATTCATGCTGGACATACAAGTGTTAAACAGAGTTCTGACAGCAGTGCGGCGGTGGTTGTGGCCACCTGGCTCCGCTAGCGTGACAGTCATTTTCTCAAGTTGCTTGAGCATGTGTTCAACCACGGTCTCAGCGTGAGTGCGGGAGTCCTTTGTCCATCGGCACCTACCCAGCTGTATTGTGTTGTTACGCTGGGGTAGTGTGTTCTGTAGGCGTTGTGAGGATCAGGTGGCACATTCACTTTCTGAGTGCGGGTCCGGCAGAAAAGGAGTCCTGGTGCCAGACCTGGTGAGATGTCCGATTACGGTTGCCCTCTGGTTGGCTGGAGGCACAGCAGCATCCTGGTAAAAGTGAAAGGGAGAGAGAAAGAGAGAAAGGGAGGAACAATTTCAGCGAGTCTCGTCCTTTTGGCTAGGACATTCTTTCCGCTTTGAGAACGCCGGTATGCCACTTGCTTCGGTGTCTTGCAAGTGTCTCTGGTGCTGCGGCGTGCAGCGGCATACATTGGCATTACCCCCCCCCCCCTTTTGCAATGTGGCATCACAAGCCGTGGCGCGGTGATGGCATCAGGTGCAGAACGCTGAATGTTGTTGAGTGCACGCAGCATGTGCTTGTTGACGCAGGTTGTCTGGAGCACCGGTTGTCGGTTTCTGCAGACGGCGTCCGTGGGTGGTTGGAGGGATATGAGTGGAGGTTTCTCATAGTGTCCATTGTTTTGTCAGTCTTTGGTAAGCTGAAAGGTTAAGGTCAGGTTAGGCAGGGGCTCTGTGGCATTCTGGCACTTGTGGGGAGAGACTAATCCATTACCCTAAAAGTTCAGAACCACGGTTTAACGGGTTCACTAGGTATGTAGCATAAAGCTAGGTGTTTCACGTGTGGCTAGCTAGTGAAGTGTGTCTTGTATCCTTATCTTAGCTGTGGATGTTAGGAGGCCAAGACTTTATGTGGTTCCGAGAGTATGTCCTGAAAAGGGCATAGTCATGGTTCACTACGGCTTGACGAAGTGAATGATAGGGGGAAAAAGGACAGCTGTCCTATTTGAATAATGCTTATTATCAATTCTCTGGACTATAGTTGTGCCCTAGTAAAGTGCTGAAATACTTGTGTTTCAGGGTCACAAAAATGAGTGTGCTTGTTGAAAATAAACACAATCACAAGTATAGGTGTCTCTGTTTCCTTTCTGGGCCCTATGGGGACTGGAACCACATTTGAATAAGAGAGGAAATAAAAGTAAATCATATAGATGATCGAATAGCCAAGGGAATAGCTGAGTGCTATTATTTTTAAAGTCAAAGAAATTAAAGAATTAACAAAGAGCAAAAAAAAAATTAAAAGCGAAAAGAAATAAAAGTGATCAAAACTACGGGAATGATCTGAAGTCGAGAATAATCAGTGGCATTAGTGACTAAACTTTGGATTTGCTTTGATCAACACTTTATAGTGGGTTGTAGCGGTTGCATGTTCAAAACCACCTCGTGTGTGTCCCTCCAAAGGTTTAGTCCACATGCAGATGAAAATTCCTATGGTTATACAAATTCTTCTGTAGTTAGTTACGCAGTTTACATGTAGTTAAACTTAAGTTTAATTAACAGGGGATCTGCGAAGTTAGTCTTCAACGGTTAGCAAGGAGTATTCCTAAACCAGTGAAGGTGAACTTTAGCTAATAAGAATTGCAAACACGGAAAGTGGATAATTAGAAACCCTAACTGGTGTTGAGGAAAGTATTGTAGAATACTTTGCCCTGTGGAACACAGGCGGTGATTAAGGGTTCAAGTAAATGATGCTAGCTGCTAACTGTGGAAGTTATTTAGCTTAGCCTATGCTGTATGGGAGCTAGGTTAGGTTAGCTTAGCCTAAGTTAGCTTGATGCTAAGCTAGGTTAGCTTAGCCTAAGTTAGCTGGATGCTAGGCTAGATTTAGCTTAGCCACCCAGGCTGGTTTGTTTACAAAAGTGACATTACGAGTTAACACTTCCTGTGGCAAGTTGTTGTCATGGGAACCAGAGCATGTCAGAACAATTCAACAGTACTTGAAGAATGTTTGTACATTTTACATGAATCACACACGTTTTAACGGGTTAACAGGAGGCGCCTATACTTTGTTTTTCAAGAACTTGATGTTCCATTTAGTAAACTGCAGATGTGTTTTGGCATTTGCTAATTGTACTAATGGAACTTTGCTCTTTACTTTACATGACTTATTCTATTTGTTTACAAAGTAAGGAAATAGAATTGCTGCAAGTCAACGCTTGTCTAAGCGTATGTAGTTACGTTTCTTCTCGTGCATAAATGCTGATTTTTCAGCACGTGACTTGGTTTGATCGCTTAGTAGCTTTCTGCTTGTAGATGCAGCCAAAATTTAGGTGAATTACATCAATCTAGCAACAAATTTATTTTTCTTTTTCTGCTTGTAGATGCAGCCAAAATTTAGGTGAATTACATCAATCTAGCAACAAATTTATTTTTCTTTTTTTTTCTGAGGGCCTTTACATCGTAGAAAGGGGAGCATCACCCGGGTCTACATAGATAACACTGTTCTGAGTTTTCTTTGTCAGAAACAGGTTTTAGTCATACCGCGATTTGGATTTCTTTTTAACCAAAGCGGAATGGATATCGGTACAGATTACAAGCTGCTGAGATGATACCTTTTTCACACAGACTTACGCTTTAATGCTAAAGTTACTGATACCAGTTGAGAATCTAAGGCTCTTTTACTTGAAGTAGAGATGTCAATTCCAGCTATTGTTTTATCGGCATTTAGACAAGCCAGCGATCGAAACACGTATTGCACGTTTTGTTTTAGTTGGATCGCGATGATCAAGTGCACGCCCGTGGGTTAACGGTAGTTTAGAACTCAGGTGATTTTGGTGTTCGTGCAGTGTGTCTTCTGGTTTTGCAGTTCAGGAATTTGGGGTTTTAGGAATTCTTACTGAGGGGACCTTCACGCATCGTTGAGTGGGCATTGCGTGGGGGCAGAAGAACTATGGTGGCTGACGGGTTTTGGAGGGAAAGTTTCTTGAAACTTGTGTCCTCAGTCACAGGTTCGTTGTAAGTTCCACAGCAAACTCGTTCGGAGCCGGTGGTGGTAGCACAGGTTCTTCTAGGTCTGTGCTGCTGGGTGTCTGTGACGTGTGTTCACCGGTTGGAGACTGCAGGTGAAAAATCAATGTCCTGTAGATTGTCAGAGATGTGTGGGAGGCGGGCTTTTTCACCCCCCTTTTCAGCTCTTGTGCGTTGGCTGAAATGTGCGGACCGGTCAGGGGAAACTTGTGGTGTGTGTTTCCCCTTTTCAGGTCATGCTGCAGTCTATAAGAGTGTGGCAACTCTGTGTGATCGGTGCCAAGTTCGTGTTCGAGATCTTGTCTCTGTTGAACGGGCTTGTGGATGGTCGCACGGGCCTCTTTTGAGTTTTTCGCAGGCCGTGCGCTTTCGAGTCTCTTTCAGTTCGGTCTCTGCTCTTTGCAAGAGGCTTCACTTTGTCGGAGTTTCTCGTCGAGTTCCTCTCTGGTTCTTTTCTCTGACTATTCACTTCGGTCTGTGTCGATGAAGGTTAGCCAGGGCAGTTTGAAGTCTTTCCACTTCCTTTTGTAGCTCGGGGTCGTTGTCATCCTCGGCGTTGCAACCTTGTGCTCCAGGGCGATGCGGCTCCTTTGTGGAGGCGTGCTTGCGCGGTGAGCTGGAAAGCGAGGTTTTGACGTGTTTGGCCCAGTCTTTGTCGTGGGAGCTTTGGCTGGGTTGGTGCGACATTAGCGTGTCCACGTCTGCGTCCAGCTGCTCTTGGCTCGGGCTCTGTCACTGGCAACCTTGGGCAGGAATGGAAGTGTCATGAATCTCAGCCATGTCTCCATGTTGTCCCAGCGGGTTGTGGGACTGTAGGACCGGAACATACTGGCTTCACTGTGGGCGAGAGGAACACAACACACACAGAGAGACCAATGCAAGTTCGTCTATGTCTAACGAGCTATAATACCGGCTATGCCGTGTATGAAAATTTTGGTTAACTGATGCAGACAGTTAAATCATTCGGTGGGACAATTTAGGTAGTTCAGTATGGGCCTGAATAAAATTTAACAGGGCGGTAGCTTAGTGGTCACCTGTTGATGCTAACGACTTGGTTTGTCAAACTATTATTCAGCGTTCCTTGTTGTCTCAGATAGGCTCTGTCTTCTAGGTGAACTGAAAGGAACAGAGCACAACAGAAAAGAGCAGTGGCAAGATAGCAAAGTTTGAAGTAAAATGCAACCATCAAAGATGGAAAGTTCTGTAATGAAATGGCGTCAATAGTACACAGGAAGTGTTACAAGGGAAGAGGAGGCCTAAGCCTGCGGTTTGTGGCTCGGAGAGGAGAAGGGAGCCACACGCTTCAATGACCGGGGGAATTCATAGATTCTGTGGCCAATACTAAGTGGATGGGTTTAATACCTTTTTCTAGTTTGCCTGGGGTGAAATGAGGTCATTCCGCTCGAAGTCAGCATCGTGGTTGGTCCTTCTGTCGCCCCAAACACTTGGCAGCAGTGTCCCAGGCCTTTCGGTGCATCTGTACCTAGGTGCGCCCTTTCAAGCAACTTGACCTGGAACACAACCGGCGGTGCCGAATTGGTAATGTCGTGTTGCGGGCCTCACGAAGGGAAAGATACAGGAAAGTCCGAGACCCGTGCTCAGTCAGTGCTGGTGACGCAGATCAGACGAACCACCCGCCGGACCTCGAGCAGAGCTGACTGTCAAATCGCCACAGCCCGAGAGAGATTTCTACCTACAAACACAAAACAGGATGAAGAACAATTGAACCTCAACGTGAATTAAAGCTCTTTTATCTAAATCAAATTGAGTGTCTCTTTTTTTTTTTTTGAAAAATCAAAGGCAACGGCTTTACTAAAATTATGGTAAAAACAAAAGGGAATTATGACAATGTTAATTATCAGAATAACCTAGTCTCCCTTCGGAGGAGAGTTTTAGAGCCGCAGGAAGAGCACAGGAGGAAGCAAGCTGCAGTGGCGTGTTTGGGCCACTTCCTCCTAGTGGTCAATCTGGCTGACAGAGACCTTGATTTAAATTGCATTCAAACTGGTTTAACTACAATTCAAATCAAGCATATGCATAGATGTTAAGTAACTTCTAGAAAGTAAGGATACAGTTGTCATAACGTATCGAATCAAAATTACTAAAAATAATTTGAAAAAGGAAATATAGAAATAAAGCCATAAAACCATTCCCGACAGGAACGGAGACTTCCTTCAAATTAATTTGAAATTTGTTTGTTTCAAACCAAATTTGAATAAGTGTAGGAAATTGAAGGTTGGCATTATATTTGATTAGTCATCAGAAACTGCTAATACCTACTTTTGAATTTTAAATTCAAACGTGGTTTGAACTAAATTCAAAATAAATGTACACAGTCAGTAGTGAAATCATGTTATTAAAACTGGAACTTGCACATGCATTGAAAGTTAGAAACACAATTTCAGGAATTCACTGGAACAATCTGAAATGGTGCTGAGAGAAAATTATTTAGGAAAGGATGACCTTGTTACCATTGTCCACACGATGGCGACATCTCGCTCATGGAGGGTAAAGTCAGGACGTGGAGGCCGTCTGATACTGGGAAACTCAAGGGCGCGCCCTAGCGTTTGGCAGTAGCATTGCAACCCGCCTGCTTTCACATGTGACTGTCTCAGAGGACGTGCAAAGAATTACACGCCTCAATTGCTGCATCAATCCGAAATAGTGCGGAATTTAAATATCGACGGATTTCTTTCCGGTTCTATATTTCACAAAACGGCGTGGCAGGATTTTTCCTACACACACATAGGGACAACAGGAATTACACGTCTGTCGTTCGGATACAAATACATTTATCAAATAGCATTTTATGATTTACAATGTTTTTTAGGTTTTGGATTTTTTTTCGATGCTATATTTCACACAAGTGTGTGGCAGGATTTCTTCGCTGCACTACACGTAAATTGTGGACAACAGGAATTAGGCATCTGTTTTTCGGATCCAAATAACATTTATCAAATAGCATATATGATGAAAAATGTTTTCAGTGTTGGATTTTTTTTTCTCGGTGCTATGTTTTACAAGCACATCTAGCAGGATTCGTCGCTGCGTTGTGCGAGAGAAAACAGGAATTATTCATCTGTTTTTCGACTCCCATAACATATATCAAATAGCATTGATTAAAAATGTTTTCAGTTTTGGATTTTTATCGTTGCTATATTTATTTAACACGTTAGCAGGTTTTCTTCGCTGCGTCGTGCAAAAGGAAACAGGAATTATTCATCTGTTTTCAACTCCAAATAACATTTATCAAATGGCATTGATTAAAAATGTTTTCAGTTTTGGATTTTTATCGGTGCTATATTTATTTAACACGTTAGCAGGTTTTCTTCGCTGCGTCGTGCAAAAGGAAACAGGAATTATTCATCTGTTTTCGACTCCAAGCATATATCAAATAGCACTTGTGATAATATGCTTTTCGGTTTTTTACAATTGAGTAGCTAAGTCAATGTTTTAACCAGGAGTTTATCGTTAATCTAACGATTATAAAATAAGGCCTTTTTAAGAATAGTGAAAGAGCATCGATTCACTAAATCTTGTCTTCACCCTGACAGAAGAACATCGTTCGGACAGGGGAGTTTAACATTAAAAATGTCGTCGTTCAAAAGAGGTTTCTTCGTCTTTTTGTGGGACAAATTTAATACTATGAACTGCAGTTTACTTTTAGTTATTAACAATGGCATACGGAATGTCAGACATTATTTTGCAGCGGTGAGTTCGCATTGCGTTCGCTCACTCGAGGCGCACGTACAATATTAAATCACAATATAGACATAGATTGAAAACTGATTTTGCTCATAAAACAAGTTTAAAATGTGCTTAGCATTTTCTCCACCATTTGTAAGGATTCAGGGCGGATCTAATCCGTGGGGAATTTGCATAAATTAATTAATAATTGGTAATTAATAATTATTCATACATGTTTGGATTAGATCAGTCTTACATTGAATTTACTCTCCCTCTAAGGGAGGATCTATCATTTTACCTGCATGCATACGTGTATCCTTGCATTTTAACTACAAGTTGATTGCATAGATCACGTTTTACAGACAGGTAAAATTTAATTAGCTCAATTGTCAGATTAATATTGGGGGAATCCCACATATCATCTTACTTCATAGGATTTCAGGAAACGCAATTCTCTGGCCAGAAGAACTGGGTTTTCTGCCCTATAAACACATACTCTTTAAAGTATTTTTAATTTATAAAGCCGTAGCTTGATCTATTCATTTCAGAGACCTGGAGTATGAGCAGACACAGTAACATCAATCAAAATGAATATAATGGATTTAATAAAGGCATGACTACTTATGTATTTACTACGGTTACACGGGATATATGTATTTACAAACACATAGACATCAATGAACAATACAATAAGACATCAATGAACGAGAAATGCGTAAAGTTTGGACAATGGATAACTTACACGCGTGAGCGAGTAAGAGAGAGAGAGAGAGAGGAAAGGGGATGGGGAGAGAGAGAACAGAGAAATTGGGAGAATTTCATTGGCAGGAAGACATTCACCTCTCTGATAACAACACGAAACATCATCTTAAAACTTCTTAGAAGCTCTATAAAGAGATATACTTGCGCAAGTTTCTTGGTCTCTCTGTATCGCGGCAATCCTGCGCGGCCTTGTCTGGCCGCGTGCGTGAGAGGATTCCTTTGTGTGTGAGGAAGCATCACGTGGGCTGCTTGGCGCGCGTGTTGAACGGAGGTTCACAGTCTTTGGGGTAACATTACCAAAGGAAAATAGTTCGGCTGAGTTCGTTTCACTTCGTAGAACGGAGGAATCACGAGGAGTTAATGTTCCATCTGTGCATGGCTGGCGAAGAAGCGCGTGCTTCGCTCGGTCCGGCGCGTCACGCGGTCACGTGCGCGTGTTTCTCCTTCAAAGCGAGCGCGCGCTCGTTTAAAGGTCCCTTGTAGATGGATTTGCTGAAGAGATATGTCACGGGGTTTTCTTTTCAATCGTCGATTGGAATTAAACACAGAGACTTATCTACAACTGAAAAACACAAACTAAACTAGAAACAAATAAAAGAAAGGCGAAGAACTCGCCCGGAGGCGAGACGTTACATCATGACACGAGGACACGGGAGGAAGAGCGAGAGAGGAAGGTTCAGTCCTCTTTAGAGGAACTGGAGTCCACACCTCCGAGGTGCGAACTGGCCAATGACATTCAGCGAAACTTTTGGCGGCCAAATTCTTTTTTAACCCGTAACTGAAAAACGAAAAATGAACGGTTGTTGTCTTTTTTTAAAACGCAAAGTTGAACAAAATTTTAATTTGAACTGGCTTCACCAACTGCTGCGCAAAAAAGTAAATATCGACAGCTAGACTTCACAAATTAATATGGAAAACATGTCGATTTTACTGGTTTTCTAAGGCCAAATTAGAACCTGGAATTTATATTTTTCCCGCAGTGATGAATGAGAAGAGCCATATAGCGCCATATAGCCTGTACGTGTCTGATCTAGCCTGATTTATAGGTGAGTTATAGGCTAATGATAATAAATGCGTCTGAAAAAACAGCGAGGCATTTTAATTGTTTATTAATAAACTATTGTTTTCTAAGTGTCGGCTAAAAACATATCTCCATCTCCGGTGGAGTAAGCAGATGCGCTTTTAGAGAGAAATCCACCTTTCATACGGATTACATAATCAGGTATTTGCTTTCGATTCGAGTTTGTTTGTTTAAAAGTGCACATTTTAAGCTTTAGCCTACATAGGCTATATTTTGTTTCAGTTCTCGCGCTCCAGTTCATGGAGATCATGAAAGCGCGTAGCCTAGCCTACTGATTGTTTTATTTTATTTTACAAAAGCACGTTTTCTTGTTATGAGTTTGCACAAATAAAAGTAGTTGCAAATAATGCATTATTATTTTCTGTATGACCAGAAATGATAGACTAGTTTAAGTTGTTTCCACTGTTGATAGGAAAATGCAAGTGTTCGCGCCCGCGAACATTTTGAAAGGTAATGGAAACGCGGCTATTAATAAGCTTGACATTGTTAAGATTATTATTAAGTCACATTGAATATTGATTACTTGGTCAACATACCCTTTTAAATTGCAATGGGATTTGTGATGCTGGTTTCGGTTGGCCACGATTCCTATTCCTGTGTAGACAACCACTGTTCCTGGTGGCCTTGGGAGTGAGGTCAAGTGCGATCGGTCGGTCGGACCATGTAATTACCGCTTATGCCTATGGATGCCGCTAAACACCACTAAACGGAGATATTAATTTTTTCAAAGCAATAGTTTTAACAGTTTTACAGATGTTATCGCGGGCCGCCAGAAATGTTTCGGCGGGCCGCCATTGGCCCGCGGGCCGCACTTTGAGAACCTATGCTCTAGATCTTTAATTATCACATGGAATCAATGTTGATGCTGTTGAAATTCTGCAGCAGAGGGCGACGATATCTCAGATCATTATCTAGTCTCAAGGCTGCAAAGCCGACTCCGTGTTACAAGTATGTTAGACCTATCACTTCTGCCACAAAAGATTGCTTTATCAATAATCTTCCTGATCAGTTTCATCATCTCAGCATCCCAGATAGCTTAGAAGAACTTGATATTGCAACAGAAACTTTTAACTTTCTCTTTTCCAGCACTTTAGACACAGTTGCTCCGTTGAGCTTAAAGTAGATAAAAGAAAATAGACCAACACCGTGGTACAACGAGCACACCCGGGCCCTTAAGAGAGCAGCCAGAAAAATGGAGCGAAACTGGAAGAAAACAAAACTAGAGGTATTTCGGATTTCATGGAAGGAGAGTTCGATTGCTTACAGAGAGGCTTTACAAGCTGCTAGATCTGCTTATTTTTCAACCCTATTAGAAGAAAATAAACATAATCCTAGGTATTTATTTGAAAAAGTGAAGCACTAACGAAAAAGAAAGCTTCAAGCCCAGAAGTTTCCAAGAAACACAGCAGTTATGACTTTATGACCTTCTTCACTTATAAGATTGATAATATTAGGGACAAAATTATAACTATGCAACTGTCTTCTACAATATCGCATCAGGCAGTGCATTGTAGTCTCCCTGAGGAAAAATTTGATTCATTTGTTGCTATAGGAGAGGAAGAATTTTGCAAACTCGATAATTCATCTAAATCGACAACATGTATGTTAGACCCTATACCGACTCAGCTACTGAAATAGATGCTTCCAGATGTCATAGATCCTCTTCTTACTATCATTAAATCTCATTTATGTTATGGTATTCTCAAATAACTACAGGTTTGACGTCAGTGATGCTTAATCATTTGCAATCATTTGTGACCTGTTTGAGTATAAGATGTTTATTCTTTGCAAAGGAGAAGATTAATGATGAAAAACGCTATAATATAATTTGTTAAAAAAAGCTATAATATGGCTTCAGAAGACTCTTAACACAACAATATAACACATGAGTTATGTGGACCCATATAATACTTCTTAGACATTTTTGGAGCACAACAGAATAAATCTATTCACTTTCATAAGGCCTGATTAATTAAACATTTATTTTAATGTAAATTGTTGCATTGAATTGAATAAAACAGTTTATGGAAAGAATGGATAGACATACATTATTTACACAGATTTTCTTTCTGCTTGAGATTCACGCAATAAAAGTGAATGGTGATTGGGCTTATTGCCTAATGGAGATCTGCTTTTGGGTCATTCAGACAGGTTTGGAATGTCACAAAGTGAAGAAACTATTTTTATTTTCACAACTATCACTTTAATGTAATGTTACTCTGAGACGAGAAAGGAGATGCCAGTTGCAGGAGTTTATTCAAGAAAACACGATTAAACAGGGAATGCTTGAGATAACACTTCTGGTAAATATCACATCTAAAATACAGAATAGTAAGTTCACAGGTAAAGATAAGTCCCAGTCTTTACAGTGATGAACAGAACTCAGGACAGATAACTAGGCCTATTTACCGGTTGGTATTCTCACAGACTTTCTGGCGAGGAACAGAATCCAACACTGGTAAGTAATCACAGTTTAGTGTCATCCCATCGCAGTCTTTTGATTATCCAAAATAAACACTCCTCAAGACAGATAAACATAAAAGTTCAAAAGCATTATCCTTGGTCATCCAGGAAATAATCCAAAGAAAAAGTAATAAAAACAGACTCAGTAAGTGGATAAGCATCTTCATAGGTCAGAATTCATAAACTAGACTTATGGAGTCCATTCGGAGAAACAAACCATATCATGGAAACAGGGGCGGATCTACAGGGGGGCAAGGGGGGGCAGGTGCCCCCCCACTCTAGAGCCTTGCCCCCCCAGCTGCCCCCCTAACTTTAGTAAAACTATAGGCTACTTGTAAAAACAACCCGCAAGCTTCTCAAAACAGTGAACTAAACGATACATTTAGCAAAAGTGAAAAATTTAATTTTTATTAAAGCCCCTCCCCCCTGCCCCTCAAATAGTACGTCCCTGATTCAAAAGTGCAGAGCGGCGTTCGCGCTCAGTCTGGTTTACACACACAGCGAGTCTGTTGCGGTGCGCTGGCCCTGCAACCCGACTGGAGAGACTGAGCTGCCCCCGAGCCTCTGAAGGTGAAGTGAGTTTCCCCCAGGTGTAGTTAAACACACGTTTAACTTAAAGTTACATTTGTAATGAATTTATTGTATGCTAAAGACGATTCAGTATCAGCAAAAACAGCGAGTCTGTTACGTTAGCCAAAATCAGCGGTCAAATCGCTTCCTCGTGATTTGTAAGAGCACTCTTCCCTTTGATTAGCCTAATTTTGATTTTAGTAAAGACAAGAACAGCTTAATAAAAAATATAAATTGTTTGTATCCATAACGTTTACTGATGGTCGCCGTTACGCCAACGTTACGTTACAACACACAATACAGTGCCAGTTAGGAGATCGATCATTTGATTAGCTAAGCAAATCCAATTCCTCTCAGGTATCACAGCAATGAAACCAGTCTTACAACTGGAGAAATAACAAATACAATTAGGATTATTATATTAAGTACTCTAAACATAACTGGTCTGTGTGTATGTGATAAATCTGTCTGATTTTATATTTGTTATATAGGCTACTTATTAGCTACATGGCCCTACAGTGTAATGTAATACAAGGATAACCAGAGGTTTTCACATATTGACTTTTGCAGGCAAGAGTAGTTGAAGAAAGTAGCTGGAGCCTAACCATTAAAAGTCCTTGGAGACAATTATTGGTCTTTTTTATATTTTCATTTTGCTTTTTATACTTGGTAACACTTTACTTAAAGGGGTGTGCATAAGACTGACGTGACACCTTCATAATCATGACATGACACATGGCATGAATGTGAAGTAGGGTTTATGCATGTTTATAACAACTGTCATTAAGTGTCTTTCGCTCAATAATCACATTTTGAATGCAAATATGACATTGTTTAAGATGTCTTTGTAATGACATCTTAACATAAACCCATACATCATAACCTGTCAGTGTCTTTGTCATGACAACTTGACATTAAATTAAGTTAAACTGTCATGTTGGTTTTGACATTGGCTGTCATGAGGCCATTATAACTGTGTCATGAATATTTTTTGTGACCTCAACTACAGTGGTACAAATTGAATTTGTAATTAAAAAGTTATAATGGCTTCATGATAGCCAATGTCAAAACCAACCACCTGACAGTTTAATGTAATGTTAACCCATAAAGTGGTTTCTTAAGTTTGATAATTAATCTGCTATGTCCTGTTTATGACAGGTTGTGTTGTCTTAGTAATGTCAAGTTGTCATGACAAAGACACTGACAGGTTATGATGTATATGTTTATGTCAAGGTGTCATAACAAAGACATCTCAAACAATGTCATATTTGCATTAAAAATGTCATAATTGAGCGAATGACACTTAATGACAGTTGTTATAAACATGCATAAAACTTCCTTCATATTCATAACATGTGCCATGTCATGATTATGAAGGTGTCATGTTAGTCTTATGCACGCCCCTTCAAGTAAAGTGTTACCCTAAAAACCTTTGTAGTGTGTAAGGGCATGATTAAACTAACTACTGTGTTTTTGTGTTTGTAAGGGATTCCCACCGTCTACCCCTGCCACCCTGCCAAGACCTCTTGCCACCCCTTTGCCCCCCCATGTAAAATTTTCTAGATCCGCCACTGCATGGAAAGAACAGAGCATCTGGTCATTAATCAAGCGTGAGAATAACCATTACCACATTCATTCATGCATAAGGCCAGACCAAGACTGATCCTTGCTGCAGATTTTTTAAAAAGAGAACCAATTAAACGTTCCCCTAATACTAAGCATTAGGCATTCCCACCCAATCGGGCTTCTTTTGAACTGCCTTTGGACTGGAGAAAAAGGCATTGGGTGGGTTTAAAAAAAATAAAGACATCATCAAAGTAGTCCATGTGACATCAGTGGGTTAGTTAGAATTTTTTGAAGCATCGAAAATACATTTTGGTCAAAAATAACCAAAATTCAGGGTTGCCAGATTGGGCGGTTTCCCGCCCGATTGGGCGGTTTTGCGATCTTTTTTGCGGGCAAAAATTGGTTTGGGCGGGTGGATAAAAATTGGGCTGGTTCCGGATCAGTTCGGCGGGTTTTTGTAGCCGAAACACCGGTACTTCAGATCCTTCTTTAAGCGACTCTCTGTTCAGCAGGCACTCACTCATACACACACTCAGGTCTGGCTGACGTGCCCCCTAAACTCAGTCATAACAGACACTCCCTCCCTTCAGCTCACGTCACGCACGCCGGCGGCACCGCCCTCCCCGGCCTCAAACACACTAGATAAGATCGCGGGTTTTTCAAACTTAGCTAGTTGACTGACACTGACAATATGCCAAAGTGGGCAAAATATAGAAAAAGTTACAGGAAAGAGTGGGAAAGAGATCCAGACTTAAAGTCATGGATTGGACCGGGTGCAGAAGAAGGAAAGGCACACTGTAAATACTGCAACGCTGATATCCGTGCTCATTTAAAAGATCTTAAAGATCATGCAGCCACCAAGAAGCACAAGGCAAGGTGCCAGCCAACGGTCAAACCATTTACAGTTAGTAGAGTGGGTGAGTCCAGTAACCCTGACAACAATGTCCAGAAACGACGACGAGAACTGCGAATAGCAACGTACATTGCGTGCCACACGGCCATTAATGCTGTCGATGAACTGTCTGATATACTGAAAGACGAGACAGGTGCATTCCAGATGCACAGAACAAAATGCACTGCTGTCATTAAGTCATTGCTAGCACCTCATTTTAGACAGGAGCTAAAAGAGGACATCGGTGACTCCCCGTTCTCTCTATATTTGGACGAGACAACAGACATTACAGTGAGCAAATTGCTCTGTATATGCATAAAATATCGCTCCAAAAAACACAACCGGTTTATTAGCACTTACTTGGGTTTGGTGGAGCTCTCAGATGCTGATGCTAATGGAGTTGTGGAGGCAGTCATTAGATTTTTGCAGGAGTGTGCACTGGACATTGCGAATATGGTGGGCATAGCAACAGATGGGGCCAGTGTAATGGTTGGCAGGCATCATTCGGTGTACACGTTACTGAAACAGAGGCAACCGAATTTACAACTTATAAGATGCGTGTGCCACTCCCTGGATATAATTGCCCACAAAGCGATGAAACAGCTGCCCAGCAATATAGACTATCTGATCAGGGAGACGTATAACTGGTTCTCACACTCCGCAAAGCGCCAGGCCGATTATAAAGCAATATACGAGACCATCAATGGAGGGTCTCCCCTAAAGTTACTATCCCCGAGCGTCACCCGCTGGCTGGCAACAGCAGACTGCATAGACCGAATTCTGGACCAAGAAGAGGAGCTAACCTTGCATTTTACATTGGCTGCTAATGCTGAGCATTGTTATGCCGCGCGTCTCCTCAGCGAGATGTACAAAGACAAAACAAACAGTCTGTACTTGCATTTTCTACGTCCGCTGCTGTTTGAAATTAAGGCCGTAAACAAGAATTTCCAGTTGGAGACTGGGGACAGCCTCGCTGTATTCCGAGACCTTAACCGGCTCTACACGTCAACCATGAGACGCATGATCAAGCCTAGCGTTTTCCGCATGAATAATGAAAAACAACTCAGAGAATTGGACCTAAATTCCACCAGTGTCTATCTCTCACCTGCAGACACTGACTTGGGAACCACATTCAGCCAGAAGCTGGAAGCAAGCACCTTGTCCCCTGAAATGAAGCTACTGGTACAAACACGTTGCGCAGACTTTTTGAAAGAACTCCTGGTTCAATACCAAATGCGCCTGCCTGCATCCATGGAGCTGCTCGCGAAGCTGGAGCTCCTATGTCCTGCTGCCGTGATGTCCTACAAGCCAACAGTCCGAGAGTTGCCTAGGGAGTTTTTTTCTGGCTCTCTCGACTCTCTTGAGACTCAGTTGAGAAATGTTGCCTCAGCAGGTTTTTCTCCCAACCTGGCCATTGACGCATTCTGGCTTGAGGTGGAATCTTTTAAAGATGCTGGAGGAAACCACTGTTTCCAGGATTTAGCTTTTGGTGCTATAAAATTGCTCACCCTCCCCATATCCAACGCTCCAGTTGAAAGAGCATTTTCTCTAGTCACACTGCTGAAAGATGACCTACGAAGCAGGATGGGCTTACCCCTTCTTTCAGGGTTGATGGACGTGCGCACAGGTCTTGCGCGTAATGGCTTGACATCAGCTACATTTCGTCCGCCCCAACACTTGTTGAAGAAGTTTGACTCTAGTATATACTAGAGCTTTTGTGTAAACAATTCAAATTATTCTTTATAACAATTGTTCAAAGCGATTTTTTATGAAAACCTGTCTTACGGGGAATAACCTAGCTCCGCCCCAACAGTTGTTGAAGAAGTTTGACTCTAGTATACACTAGAGCTTTTGTGTAAACAATTCAAATTATTCTTTATAACAATTGTTCAAAGCGATTTTTTACGAAAACCTGTCTTACGGGGAATAACCTCAGGTAATTCGACCTGTGTGTTTTTGTGATAATCGCTTTGAACATGTTATTCAGAATAATTGTATTAACACAATTATTGTTTATGTTATTGTGTTATGTTCTGGTCCAGCCCTGTTCTATAATCAACTCGATTTTCATGTAGCCTAATGTTATTCATGAATTTGCATGTTTCATGTTGCTAAAATAATTTAAATGTTAAAGTGGGTTATTTTGTATGTCCATATGTGTTGTTATGAATGGTTTTGTTCCAAGCGACATTTATTGACAATAAACACTCATTGATAGCCAAGTTGATCGCATTATTTTCCGTAACGTAAGCAGTTTAATAGTTGAATAGTCTGCCTGAGGTCAGTGACCAAGGTACGTTTTAGACCAAGGTACGTTTTAACCGTCTGTTTTTTTGGTATAATTAACAAAGGAAAAAAACAGAAACAGGCCGTTTTTCCGTTTTTTGAATTTTGACCTGAAACGAAAAACCAACATTCAGTTTGATTTTTCGTTTTTTCGTTTTTTTAATCAAAACAAAAAAAACGAAATTCAGCGCAATGTCTTGTTTTTCCATTATTACTGACAAAACAAATTTATTGCTCAATATTTCCTTTCAGTGGTGGGTGGGACTTTATCAACCCCTCGCTTCTGATTGGATCGTGTTCTCCATCAGTTATGTCTGTGCTTCAGGCTACTTTTCAAAATTAAAGTTCTACCAAAGAATTTCTACCTATACCTACCTATAGCTTCTACCTATTGCCCAGATTTGAAACACAAATTAACATTAAAAGCATAAACAAATAATGTCAAAACAGCAACCAGCTTTAGTTAGCCTACTAACATAGGCTACACGTGTACATTTAAGATTTTCCTGTATTAGGAAGCGCATTAGAGTAAACTACCATCTATCTCCCCCATTGTGAGCATGCGTGTTATTGGATGGAGACACCAAATGCCACAGTTCAATCATTTGATGTAGCCTCAGCGTCAGACGCAGAACATTACAGTTGATCTCAGACGGTCTGACCCCGGGGAGGCCCCAGTCTCTCTACACTCTTCTCTCTGTGAGATGGAAGAGTTTAGAAAGTTGTGAGGCGCTGTGGAGAGGCTCTGGCTGGATGAAACCTGATGACCCCCAAAATTTCACAAATCATGTCTTTAGGGGGGCTCATGTCTTACTGTATTATAAAGAGCTAAACTCTCCCTGGCTCCCCTGTAGTTCGCACCCTGGGAGGACCTGAATTGTGGCGCACTGGCATTTGTGTTCTCTATCATCATAACGCACTCTCACAGTGCAAGTGGAAACGTGCAGTTCATCAAGGGGGGTTCAAGCTGAAGTGTAGCTATTTTGACACAACAGAGGAGATCATATTCGATCACATCACAGATGTTGGATAAGCTTAATTAAGGTGACTTCCTGGGAGCGTTCCAAGCCAGTTTACAAACTTTTTTTTATCGCACCTGGTTTCATATGCTATGTCTTATCAAGGTGCATAGGCCTATAATAAACCAATTAACAATGAACTCAGATTGAGACATTTCAGCATACTGGCCTCTTACTTACTCAACCAAGGAAGCCTACTGTAATATCTTAGTTTCCTAAACACAAATGTGTGAAGTAAATTATTTGCAAATTATAGGCTATGATTATTAGGATAATTAAATGAGTTACAATTATGACTTGGTGTGCCTTGATGTTCTGGTTTGACCTTTGATGTGGAAACCTTTGCCTTAGACAGAGCATCACCACAGCACCAGTTTATTTACATTTCAGGATATCCAAGTTGTGTACAAAAGAAAAGTGTAACATTTTCAGTGCCTGTATTTCACCAGCCTTTTCAGTATTTGTCAAGAGGCTACATTCATACGGAATATTTGGTCATATGGATCAGCCCTGTCAACATGACGGTTGTCTGAAGGTTACCCGTGTCCTGCATAACTTCTTGAGGACCGTAAGCACACCCAGGATGCCCATACCATCATCTGGAGATGAAGAAGCTGTGGGCAGTATTAAATCCACAGCGAAGGCCAAACATTGCCAGATATATTTGTTTACTATTTCTTTGCAGATGGCGCTGAACATTTTCTGTATTTTAAGAGACACCAATTACTTTTAAAACATCAGATTTCCATAAATATGACAATCTAATGAAGATAGCATATATGTGCAAAACATTGCAGGTGTTTCATTTAGTATTTTAACATCAATGTATTGTTTGCAGTCATTAAAACAACTGAAAAGCACAACAACACCCAATTTCACCTACTCTTTAATAATTGGAATATAATAGTTTTGAAAACAAAACACATAAACAGAAATGTTGAAATAATTTTATTATATTCAAAAATAAAAGATAAAATATTTTGTGCAGATGACAAGACTTCGAGGGAAATACTGTACGCTTACTAGCGTCCCTCACGGCCTTGTCAGCTACTCCTTGTGAAAAAGTATTTAAACTTGTCTCTCCCTCTTCTTCATGCAATCAGTGCAGAACACATTGTGTACAGAAACTATGAATCTTAACTCTTTTCACTTAAACATCACTTAAACAGATACACATAATAAATTAACAGTGTATATGGGAATGAATGTGTGTGTGAGGGGGAGTACTAGGTGCAGCTGAACAGACCCCCACCCCTGAAAAAGTATTTAAACTGGTCTCTCCCTCTTCTTCATGCAATCAGTGCAGAACACATTGTGAACAGAAACTATGCATCTTCTTAACCCATTTCACTTAAACAGATACACATATTAACAGAGTATATGGGAATGAATGTGTGTGAGGGGAGTACTAGGTGCAGCTGACGAGATTACAACTGAAATAAACTTGATAACATTCCTCACAGTCTTGTCAGTCAAGTAAAAAAAAACAAGTAAAAGGCAACAGCTGTCGTCTTTATGGCAGAGACCTGAAAAAGTCTAGTGTTGCAGACAGTCCTGCTACCTCTGTATACACAGACTCTTCATCTCTACACTTGAGGCACTGGGAAGATGTGTTTCTCCACTCCTCAACACAGGCCTTACATCCCAGCAGACTCCGGCAGCAGGAGGAAAACATGGGCTGAGTCATTGTGTCTTAAAAGGATATGAAAATGGGGAAATATAAAAAAATGATTGAAGGATATTACGCACTCTTTTTTTGGAAGCATGCACTCAAACTGAGATAAACACTGGTTGTGATTGCCACACCAGTTATAATATGTAAAAGATTCAAAGTAAAGGTAGACAAATTTCTATCTTGTCATGTGAAGTCACTGATATAAAAATGAAATTAATGCAAAACTTATTTAAACGTTATACAGGTGGGCTGCAACGATTAGTCGACGACGTCGACTATAAAAATTCGTCAACGTGAAATTTCATTGTTGCCGCATTGTAACAGAGAGGCTGTTTAATGGAGAGATAGCAATCTTGTTATTAATAACATTTCTGGTTGTTCATTTCTAACTGCAATGCACTACATGGAATGCTGGGGGCAGTACCACTTCCACTGTCTGTCATGATGACTAGGGCTGTCACTTTACGTTCGAAAATCGATTGCACAATCGATCGGAACCAACCAACACAAGTATCGAAAACGAAAATAGGGAATCGATTTTATTTATTTTTTTACCATAAATGTGTGTTAGGTGGACAGATCAATACAGTAGGCTACACAGAACATGTAGGATGTTGGAAAATAACAATGTCTTTTCTGTTAACCAAATGCTTTTTAATATTCGCTATTACTTCAATGCAATTGAACAAGCGCGCCGTTATTTGTTGCGTAGTGACGTGTGTGTGTGTGTGTGTTCAAGTGAGCCAGAAATGCGCAGATTCTGTGCGATACGCTGTATTTAATATAGCCTATCATGGGGACTCACGAATTGCGTACTAAATCCGCGCAGATTTGGCTTACACAAACTTCCCCAGCAAAGTGAGTAAACATAGAAACACGCCAGATTGGCTCGTGATCTGATAGCGTTTACAGCCAAAGTTCATTTTTCCCGCATTTGGCGAGTTGGAGGATGTTTATTTCAATCCCTGAATGTGGCGCTCCTGTTTGTCATTGTGCACGAAGCTTCACGCCAATAAATCATCAGGAATATTGCTGACTTGTGCGTCTCAAGCGCCCTATTTACGCTCGTCCTAATGCCTGTTAGGTGTCCGTGGATTTGCCTATATTTGGTGTTGAAAATGGAAACGTCTTTAGACATGGAAAATCGATTTTACAATCGATTCAATGAACACTTATGTCTCAAAAATCGATCAGGATTTTTCACAAAAGTGACAGCCCTAATGATGACTGCTTGACTGTAAGACTAGGTAGATAGGTATGGACACAAGAAAGATACTTAATTAGTTACATTTTTTAATTAGGGTTAGGGGGTGACAAAAATAATCGTGACTAATCGAATAAATAATGAACAGATTAATTAATAATAATTAATGAAAATAGTCATTAGTTGCTGCCCTGTTATACAGTTAACATCAGCAGTGCAGTGTTAATACTGATGACCATCGTAGCTGTAAAAAGTGATGAGTTATTGAGGTCTAACAGGAAATGCAATACATTTTCTTATTAAAACATGTATAACAGAAATGCAGATGCAGAATGAAAACAATACCTTTGCAGATCAAACATGCAAATGCCTGTTTGACGTCTTGCATTTGTACTGGCATCAAGTCACGACTGGCAGCCACTATGTCAGTGATCTTCTTAGTGACTTCATCTAAGCCATGGGATGCCTCCAGCAGGTCCTCCACATGGTCCCTCAGTGTGTGAACTTCATCTGCCTCATTTCTGCATTGGGCACATTTTGCTAACAGTTAGAACTTTAAAACAGATTAGAAGAATATGAATTCATTTTGCAGTGTGGGGTAAAGTTATTTGTTGCTCAACAGTCAAAAAAGTGAAGTACATCATGATCCTTCAAGATCCTCCAGTGCTAAAACGTTTTATTAATATATTAAATAAGTTTTCTATTTAATATATTTTCTTCTAGATGGACCAGTACAAAACCCTGCCCAATTATATCTAAACAATACCTAGTTCTTGATCTTCTTTGACGCCAGTGCCTGAATGCAGAAACTTCAACTGCGTGGATTTTCCTTGCATTCTGCTTCCAGAAAAAAGTCCCTTGATGAGAAATGCAAAAGACAGGGAAGAATTTAAAAAGGGGACACACTGTTAAATACGTTGATAGCAACTGGTTTTAATCAAGCCCTAAGACCTGCTTCTCTTCAGGGAAGATTCGCTAAGGTGTCACTTCCGCACAGCTTAAGTTTTATCCGGCACGCAGCGACAAAGCGACAAGATCCCATTTCAATGGAGCGCTGGCGACATCCGGCGACACGAGCGACAGTGACCGTTGGCGACAGAATGTGGGCGTGTCAAGCGACAAGAGACAAGCGACAAAAGTTGAGAATTTTCAACTTTATTTAAATCAGAAGCGATTTTCGCGAGCGACAACCAATTTTTTTTTTTTGTTGTTTTTTTTTTTTTTATTGAATACAAAAAAAATACATACAACCAAGGCAAATGCATTCTTTCTACAGTGTGTAATAATATCGCATGAAAGGCTCAACACAGTATAACAAAAATAAATACAAACTTGGAAATCATATCTTACATTAACTTAGGGTAAAATTAAATAAACAAATAAAGGTAAATAAAATAAAAATAAAGTTAAAAATTTAAAATTAAAAATTAAGGGGCAATATCACACCAAATCATATGAAATTAAAAGATCAAGTAGCTTTATCGCACTCCCACCTCTCATTCCTTCAAGGGCTCTAGAAAAACACTTGAAATCATTTTTGAACACAACAAGTAGTGGAAGGGATTTAAAAAATCTACATTTGTGAATGAAATATTTTGCCATTATTACAATGTTATTAATCAAATAAAAATTAGCACAGCAGTCTTTGGGAATTCCAAATAAAATATGTTGTAAAGTAAAAGTAAAACCATCAACAACCACCTCCTTTTCTATCAACCAGTTCTGAATTGATATCCAGAAGATTTTGGACAAATTGCATGTAAAGAAGATATGGACTGTGTCTTCAGAAAGGTTATTACAGAAAGAACAGGGGACAATATCTATATTAAATTTTTGATTTAAGAGTTTGTTAGAAGGATAAATTTCATTTAAGATTTTGAAGTGTGTTTCTTTTGCTTTAGGGGGAATAGGAAAACTTAAATAAGCTGTTCTAAGATATTTTACAGTAGTCTCATTAAACATGTGATCCAACTTATTTCTTTTAATTTGACAGGGATAACACGTTTTTAATACAACCTGTCTTATATACTTGTTAGTACAATGAGCACTTTTAAAATGAATATCTCCAATGAATAAATTGGGAAGAGCTGGATTAACTTCAGCATAAGAAAGAGCGTATCTCATCAGCATTTTTATGCCAGAGGGTATTGCATTAATGACAGTGAAGAACTCTTTCGGGTGACAAGTAAATCCATGCTTTAATGTAAAAGCATTATAGTCTAAAAGGTTACCCTTTCCATCCATTAGATCCCTCACTGACCACATGCTTCTGCTTAGCCAATTCTTAAAGCATAAAGATTTGTTCCTGTGCAAAATATATTTGTTGTTCCAAATAGAAACACTATGAGGTGTAAAATTGTGCGTATGTGCTAATTTCCAAAATAAGAGAACTTGTTGATGGAATGTTGATAGTTTCACCGGTAGTTTGGATAAATCAAAATCACATTTGAGAAAATATTGAATTCCACCAAATTCTTGAAATAAAGCTGAAGGAACTGTAAACCAAAAACTATCTTCATTACATACAAACATTTTTAGCCATTTGAGTTTTAACAAAATATTCATGTTTTCAAATTCAATCACATTCAAACCACCTTGTTCGTAAGATTTAATGATGTCCGCTTTTTTAATATAATGAGCTTTGTGCCTCCAAATAAAATTATACATTTTACGGGAGCATGTTTTAATAAACTTTGCAGGGGGAGCTAAAGAAAGAGCGGGGTAAACTAATCTGGATAAATATTCGACTTTGGTTAATAAGATTCGACCAAAAATTGAAAGGTCTCTCTGTAACCAGCAATTTAAAATTCGGTTTGCTTTTTGTAGATTATTTTCAAAATTGTCTTTCGTACAAATATTCTGATCTTTGGAAATTGTAATGCCTAAATATTTCACCTTATTATTTACCGGAATATTATGCAGACAAGTGAAATCACTCTGGTGAAGGGCAAAAAGTTCACATTTGTTTAAATTTAGTTGGAGTCCTGATGCCTTAGAAAAAGTATTAACTAATGAAATAGCCAGAGGAATTTGATCCTTGTTTTTTAAAAATAACGTAGTATCATCTGCCAATTGACTGATTGCTATGCTTTTATCAAATACATTTAATTTCTGTACTGTTCGATCATGGATAACTAAAGTAGACAACATGTCTGCAGCCAAAATGAATAAAAGAGGGGATAAGGGGCAGCCCTGTCTTATTCCACGACTAATAGGAAATCTTTGTGAAGTACCGTAAGGAAGAGAAATGGAACTGTTCATATCTTTATAAATCATTTTTATAATATTGACAAAGTGCTCACCAAAACCAAAGTGCTCTAAAGATTTGAATAAAAACCTATGTTCTAACGTGTCGAAGGCTTTCTTAAAGTCTAAGAAAAGAATATATCCATCATCCTTAATCAAATGATTGTATTCAACCATATCCAATACTAGTCTTACATTGTTGTGAATAGATCTTCCTTTAAGGAATCCCGATTGAACCTCATTAATAACCCCATTAAGGCCCTCTTTCAATCTATTGACAAGAACGTGTGTAAAAATTTTATAGTCATTGTTAAGCAAAGTGATTGGTCGGAGATTATCTAAATATCTATGATCTTTATCTGGTTTGGGGATTAGTATAATCAAGCCTTGACTCATTGTGGGGCCCAATGATCCATCTTCAATAGATTCAATAAGAGCATTAAACAATAACATTTTCAAATCATTCCAAAAAAATTTATAAAAATTTCCTGTGAGGCCGTCGGGACCAGGGGATTTATTTGACTTAAGTTTCTGAACTGCTAAATCGAGTTCTTCTATACCTAACCGTGCATCACAAAGATCCCTTAATTTATTGTCAATCCTAGGAATAAAATTAATAATTTTTCCAAAGAAGTCATCACACTCTTTTGGAGAAAAATTAGACAAATACAAGTCACTGTAGAAATTATGAATTTCTTTGCTTATGGTTGTAGGGTCAGTATTTTCAATATTATTCACCATTAGGGAAACAATACTGTTTTTAGACTGCCGTCTTTTTTCTAACCTACAAAAATAGGACGTGCTTTTCTCTCCCTCCTCTATCCATTTGGCCTTAGAGCGAATGTATGCACCTTTAGCTTTTTTAATGTACAAGTGATCCAATTGTGTTTGAAGAGAAATAAAATTACTTTTTTCAGTGCTACTCAGGGCACTTTTATTGCAGTACTTATTGATCTCAAATATAATTTTGTTTTCATGTTGTCTTCTTATTTTGGCAAGCATTTTACTATAGTTTATAGAAACTTCACAAATTTTGAATTTAAGAAACTCCCATCTGGCTTTATGAGAACTAAAATCATTACTATTCTCAATTGCTTTAATTAAATCCTTTACCTTTGCACAATATCCTACATTTTCAAGCAAATCAGAATTAAATTTCCAATAACCCTTATTATATGACATTTTACAATTTGGCTTAACTACCAAGACAATAGCGCAGTGATCTGTTAGAGGCGCTGGTGAGATAGTGCAATCCTTAACAAACTGTAACAAATTATCTGAAATTAACCAATAATCGATTCTCGATTTGCTAGAAGCATTAGGTCTAAACCAAGAAAACTTTTTGGTGTTAGGGTTAAGATGTCTCCATACATCCAAAACTTTAAGATGGTTGCAAAGATGAGTAATCATAGAGTTTGGCTGAGGGGTACTACTTTTTGGTGGGTGCCTGTCAAAAGTTCCATCTGGTGTGACATTAAAGTCTCCACCTATAACAATATTATCCGTTGGAAATAACCTCTTGAGATTACAAATTAAAGAAGAAACCTCAGCAAAAAGCTGTTGATTATGTTTTGCATTATTATGACCATATACATTAACCAAAATGAAAAAGATAGATTCAATATCCAGAACAATTGCAACCCAATGTCCATTTGAATCAGTTTTAACAGAGATCACTTTACCTGGACAGTTGTTAAATATAATCGCAGTCCCTGCAGAGTGGGAGGATCCGTGGCTTAATAACATTTTATCTCCCCATTGACTCGCCCAGAAAGCAGCATCAGTCGCTGTGGAGTGTGTCTCTTGTAAAAAAATACAATGCGAACCAGTTCCTTTACAAAATAAAAACATAGCCTTTCTTTTGACCTTATTTTGAATGCCCCGAACATTTAAAGAGAGTAATGAAAACGGTAGCTTAACTGGAAACATACGAAGAACAAAATAAAATAAAAAAATATAAAAACAATAAACACAGATTGCTAACTAGAAACAGATATGTAGTGACTGGATGACAATTAACCGAGTAGACTACATACCTCGCAACTTAGCGTTTCTCCAAATAATCACATCTCACACCATCCTACCCTTAAAATGAATAAAAATAAAAAGTTCAAGTGCAGGATTTCGTTGGATCAATGCGTCTTCCTTCAATAAAACCAAACGGCCCTCTGTAATACGCCTTTTTCCCTTCTTTACGCGCTTTATCAATCAGAGGCCACAGAGCGGCGCGAGCGTTACGGTCTTCCTTCGTGAAATCTTCCACAAATCTGACTCCCTGGTTTAGGCAGACAGAAGAGCTTTTCGTTGACTTCCATATTTCGTCCCTGTATTTCCGCATTGTGAATTGGACGATCATCTGTCTTGGTCTTCCTGGTTCCTTCTTACCGATCCGATGCACTGTGTCAATAATATCGTCTAGTTTCTGTATCAAGTGTGGAGCAATTTCGGCAATCAGGTCGACCACTTCCCTGCGGGGGTCCTCTTCAGACTTCTCCTTCATGCCGTTAATCCGGAGATTCCATCTTCTCTTATATCGTTCAAGATCAGATGTTCTGCTTTCCAGGTCATTGCGTGCGGTGGTTAAACCCATGACCGATTTGCTCAACTCTTTGCACTTTTCTTTGCAGTCTTTAATTTCAGCTGAGTTAAATTCGTTAGCTTTGGAAATCTCTGCAATCATGATGCTGTTGTTTCGCATTTGATTCGCCATTTCTTCTAACTTTACGTCTTGTGAATCGAAGCGGGCAGTTAGGGAAGTAATGGCTTGCAGCAGAGTAGCGTTTGTTATTTCCTCTTCTTGAGATTTTAACTTTTTCGACGTATGTACCTTAGTGGGTGTAAAGTGAGAGGAATCACGACGTTTCTCTAAAGGATCAGTCTCGGTTTCCATTTCTGAAACTGCAGTTTGAGCCACGCGATGAGCCGGAGGAATAACAATCTTGGGATGAGTAGTTTGTTGAGATTTTCGCATTTTTGAGGTCAGCAACAATATCACAGAACTTTAAAGTCACTCTGGGCAGGTGTAATTGAGAAACAAACTATTTTCATGATAGAAAACGGGAGATAACTAAGCCGCGTAAAGAGAGCGCGTGTGTTCAGCCCGCCATCTTGCCGGAACTCCGCGAGCGACAACCAATAGGAAAGAAGACTTTCAGTGGAGCACGTCACCGTCTCGAGTGCAGGGCAGACAGAAAGAAAGAGTTTGAGGACGATTTCACTGTTTTATATGATTTGACTGTAACCACATACGGATAATAAAATGATGCATGGAAAAGAAAATGTCGACAGTCTCAGTGAGTTTAATTCATACATTTAAAGTTATAGTTCGAGTGTTTTAATTTTATGATGCACGTTTAGCACTGCTGCAGTTAATTTTACAATTTCATTTTACATTTTACATTCAGTTTATTTTACATTTTACAATTTCCCCTGCATTACGTTGACTATTAGGGACAAGAAAATTGATTATTTGTCAAATTCGAATGACATTTTTATAATTTGTGACAGTATGAGTGAGTTTAATTTGTTCATTGATCGATCGTTGATCTAGTAAATGATTTAATCCACTGAACACTGCTGTGGTAATATAAAAACACTCTCCCAACAGCATATGGTTTCTTTTTAGCCTTAACAGTCATTTATTCCCAGTCAAATTAAAATTATATATCACTTGTGATGGTCTTTTGTATAGATATGGCCAGACGTGCAGTCTACCAATAACATCAGAGCGACAGCACTACGAATGCCCACAAGCGACATCACAGTACAGAGCCTAGCGACACACAGACCCCATCCCGGGGTCTAGGGAAAGGAATCAGCCGTGCCGAGTCGTCCACAAAGAAAGCACGCGCTCTTCTCCGCGTTATTCTCGTCCCCGCAGTCACGGCAATTAATCACTGGTGCTGGCTTTCATTAGTCCTCGTTGGGCATCACAGCTCTTGTTAGGAATCACAATGTCTCTTTGGGCATCAAAGCTCTTGTTAGGAATCACAATGTCTCTTTGGGCGTCGACGGCTTTTGAAACCGTTCATGGAACATATGGCCAGCGCTCATAACCCCAGTCCCACTATACTATAACTACACAGATGCAATCGATCTAACTACCTATCTTCGTTGCCGGACAAACCCTAACGGTCTCGAGCAACACAAAGCGTCCCCGTTTCCTTCCCGAGCGCGACAAGCCAGACACGTTCCCCTGTTCTCTTCTCTCACTTTCCTTAAATGTCCTCACTCCAGGTGAGATCAATTATCCCTGCCTTCAGGCCATCAACGAAATGTGCTCCAGACAGGTTCAGATTGGCCAAACAGAAAAACAAATCCCCAGCATTCATCACAATAACATCAACTCAGATTGACACATTTCAGTATACGGGTCACTTACTTATTCAACCAAGGCACAAGTTTAATAAACACAAATGACAGCGTAGTAGGCTATAGACTACAATTATTATAATGATTACATTATTTACAATTAGAGGTGGTGTGCCTTGACGTTCTCCTTTGATCACTGATGTTGGACAGCGGCCGCTTTAATAGCAAATTTAAAAACGAATTTTTGTATTTAAATTAATAGCAAATTTAGCAAAACTAAGCACCTGCCATCAAGGCTAATTTTCAAAATCACATCAGATACGGATGGATAGAAAAGACACTCTGTCTGTGTGTTCTGAGACAGTTGCTGAGGTGAATGCACTGGGCTTTTTATTATGGCAAACATTTGAATGTGTGGCATTAAAAAGGGACTGGCCCTTACACAACTCTTTTATTGTAAGACTTTTCATAATCTGCCCCAGAAACTGAGGCCTCTACCTCAATGGGCTACAGAAGAAATGTGTAAGGATTTAAAACCCTTGACAAAAATTACAATCAGTCCTATGTTTGTAGGAAGTCAATGAACTTTTTGTGATTTGCAGAGCCTCCAGAAAACTTGTAATGATCATGTTTGTGGTGGAATTATGTTTCAGGTGGAAACAGACTCAGTCAGGGCCCTATACTAAAGGAGTCTTGAACTAGACTGTTCACTAAAGGAGTCTTGAACAAGAATAAAGTTCACTAAAGGAGCTGGACTGATCTGAGGAGGCTCCAAAAAAATAAAATAAAATTGGAGATCAAACAGCTGGATAAAACTGATCTCAGTATGTGAACTTATTTAACCAAGTAACACTTTAGTATGAATATTTATTAATGCAACTTTGTCTTGCTCTCTTTCTCCCTCCCATCCCACAAAACAAATAAAACAGTTTGAGACCTATAAGCAGTTTCAATGTGCTTTTTTAAGTGTAATATTGTATGGTGATTGCATCTATATTTGTAGAAGCTGGGTGGTCTGCTCCAGTGACTCTGAAGTGCCGAACACAGTTGAAACGTGCCTTTAGGATGCCAAAGGTCATCTCTATCTTCACTCTGGTGTAACTGAGGGCCCTATAATGAAGCGGTGCTGTGGTCCTGTCTGGGGGTCATGATAGGGGGTTATTGCGTAGGTGTTTCTATCTCAGTTCAAATTAACAGTGTTTTGTACTGTACCAAATTTAAATTGCTTTCCTCAAAGCGCTGACACAACAAAGACTCACATAAAATTCGTGAGTCAAGCTCTGGAGCCAGTCCATTTGGCATCCAAACTTGTGATCATACGTTCATGAGTCGTCTGCAGATGAAATGTTTAGTAGATCATTGTTATATCGGTTAAAACTATTAATTTAAAGATTCATCTCACAGAAAATAATCATCTCACAACATCATCTCTACCTGAACATTAAGGCTGTGATAGGATAGCTATAATCTAATTAACATAATCTGCCTCATGTTCCCCTAGAGCAGTGGAGATTGGAGCTATAGACTGCATACGCAATGACTCTAGGGAATCGTATCATAAGATTAACATAATAATAATAAAAAAATATTTAAAATAATTCTTAATTAACTCAGTGGAGCTCCAGGTGATCACAGCTGAGGGAGGTGCAGTGCGATACCTGCTGGTAAATCCTTTTGGTGTGCTTACTGTTGGTTCGATGCCATCGATCTTTATAATATTGATAACACCTTACTGTCCAAAGTATTTACTAAATTAAGCCTTAACCTGTGATGCTAAATAACAGAAACACTTTTGTTTAATTCATCACAAACATGCTCCAAACTGATCATACTGTTGAATCGCCTCCTCTCATAAACTGTTAATCTCTTAATCTTGATGGGGGATTTATTGCATTATTGAATTAGTTTTCATTAATAAACTGTCATCTAATTGTATATTTTTGCGGAGACATTGCATCGTCTTAAGGCAAAGAGAGTTCCACAGCAGTAATGGAAATTCTTTGGTAGAACTTTAATTTTGAAAAGTAGCCTGAAGCACAGACATAACTGATGGAGAACACGATCCAATCAGAAGCGAGGGGTTGATAAAGTCCCACCCACCACTGAAAGGAAATATTGAGCAATAAATTTGTTTTGTCAGTAATAATGGAAAAACAAGACATTGCGCTGAATTTCGTTTTTTTTTGTTTTGATTAAAAAAACGAAAAAACGAAAAATCAAACTGAATGTTGGTTTTTCGTTTCAGGTCAAAATTCAAAAAACGGAAAAACGGCCTGTTTCTGTTTTTTTCCTTTGTTAATTATACCAAAAAAACAGACGGTTAAAACGTACCTTGGTCGTTTTAACCGTCTGTTTTTTTGGTATAATTAACAAAGGAAAAAAACAGAAACAGGCCGTTTTTCCGTTTTTTGAATTTTGACCTGAAACGAAAAACCAACATTCAGTTTGATTTTTCGTTTTTTCGTTTTTTTAATCAAAACAAAAAAAACGAAATTCAGCGCAATGTCTTGTTTTTCCATTATTACTGACAAAACAAATTTATTGCTCAATATTTCCTTTCAGTGGTGGGTGGGACTTTATCAACCCCTCGCTTCTGATTGGATCGTGTTCTCCATCAGTTATGTCTGTGCTTCAGGCTACTTTTCAAAATTAAAGTTCTACCAAAGAATTTCCATTACTGCTGTGGAACTCTCTTTGCCTTAAGACGATGCAATGTCTCCGCAAAAATATACAATTAGATGACAGTTTATTAATGAAAACTAATTCAATAATGCAATAAATCCCCCATCAAGATTAAGAGATTAACAGTTTATGAGAGGAGGCGATTCAACAGTATGATCAGTTTGGAGCATGTTTGTGATGAATTAAACAAAGGTGTTTCTGTTATTTAGCATCACAGGTTAAGGCTTAATTTAGTAAATACTTTGGACAGTAAGGTGTTATCAATATTATAAAGATCGATGGCATCGAACCAACAGTAAGCACACCAAAAGGATTTACCAGCAGGTATCGCACTGCACCTCCCTCAGCTGTGATCACCTGGAGCTCCACTGAGTTAATTAAGAATTATTTTAAATATTTTTTTATTATTATTATATTAATCTTATGATACGATTCCCTAGAGTCATTGCGTATGCAGTCTATAGCTCCAATCTCCACTGCTCTAGGGGAACATGAGGCAGATTATGTTAATTAGATTATAGCTATCCTATCACAGCCTTAATGTTCAGGTAGAGATGATGTTGTGAGATGATTATTTTCTGTGAGATGAATCTTTAAATTAATAGTTTTAACCGATATAACAATGATCTACTAAACATTTCATCTGCAGACGACTCATGAACGTATGATCACAAGTTTGGATGCCAAATGGACTGGCTCCAGAGCTTGACTCACGAATTTTATGTGAGTCTTTGTTGTGTCAGCGCTTTGAGGAAAGCAATTTAAATTTGGTACAGTACAAAACACTGTTAATTTGAACTGAGATAGAAACACCTACGCAATAACCCCCTATCATGACCCCCAGACAGGACCACAGCACCGCTTCATTATAGGGCCCTCAGTTACACCAGAGTGAAGATAGAGATGACCTTTGGCATCCTAAAGGCACGTTTCAACTGTGTTCGGCACTTCAGAGTCACTGGAGCAGACCACCCAGCTTCTACAAATATAGATGCAATCACCATACAATATTACACTTAAAAAAGCACATTGAAACTGCTTATAGGTCTCAAACTGTTTTATTTGTTTTGTGGGATGGGAGGGAGAAAGAGAGCAAGACAAAGTTGCATTAATAAATATTCATACTAAAGTGTTACTTGGTTAAATAAGTTCACATACTGAGATCAGTTTTATCCAGCTGTTTGATCTCCAATTTTATTTTATTTTTTTGGAGCCTCCTCAGATCAGTCCAGCTCCTTTAGTGAACTTTATTCTTGTTCAAGACTCCTTTAGTGAACAGTCTAGTTCAAGACTCCTTTAGTATAGGGCCCTGACTGAGTCTGTTTCCACCTGAAACATAATTCCACCACAAACATGATCATTACAAGTTTTCTGGAGGCTCTGCAAATCACAAAAAGTTCATTGACTTCCTACAAACATAGGACTGATTGTAATTTTTGTCAAGGGTTTTAAATCCTTACACATTTCTTCTGTAGCCCATTGAGGTAGAGGCCTCAGTTTCTGGGGCAGATTATGAAAAGTCTTACAATAAAAGAGTTGTGTAAGGGCCAGTCCCTTTTTAATGCCACACATTCAAATGTTTGCCATAATAAAAAGCCCAGTGCATTCACCTCAGCAACTGTCTCAGAACACACAGACAGAGTGTCTTTTCTATCCATCCGTATCTGATGTGATTTTGAAAATTAGCCTTGATGGCAGGTGCTTAGTTTTGCTAAATTTGCTATTAATTTAAATACAAAAATTCGTTTTTAAATTTGCTATTAAAGCGGCCGCTGTCCAACATCAGTGATCAAAGGAGAACGTCAAGGCACACCACCTCTAATTGTAAATAATGTAATCATTATAATAATTGTAGTCTATAGCCTACTACGCTGTCATTTGTGTTTATTAAACTTGTGCCTTGGTTGAATAAGTAAGTGACCCGTATACTGAAATGTGTCAATCTGAGTTGATGTTATTGTGATGAATGCTGGGGATTTGTTTTTCTGTTTGGCCAATCTGAACCTGTCTGGAGCACATTTCGTTGATGGCCTGAAGGCAGGGATAATTGATCTCACCTGGAGTGAGGACATTTAAGGAAAGTGAGAGAAGAGAACAGGGGAACGTGTCTGGCTTGTCGCGCTCGGGAAGGAAACGGGGACGCTTTGTGTTGCTCGAGACCGTTAGGGTTTGTCCGGCAACGAAGATAGCTAGTTAGATCGATTGCATCTGTGTAGTTATAGTATAGTGGGACTGGGGTTATGAGCGCTGGCCATAT